>PNEQ01115830.1:0-12252 GCA_003012365.1 Medauroidea extradentata
GTAATAATGTAAACATAACACAGCATACAAGTATATAAACAATGTATTGAATCATGGATGTATGAACAACCCTGTTCTGGTATCGTGGCACAGTTTTATTCCATAGAACCTTCCACAGCTGCTTCCATGGAGGCTAGGAAACAAGAACTTGCGCAAGTGCTTGTACAGGTCATTCCATCGTGGCACACGGGCTTAAGATCATATTGAATTGAACTGGCAACCTCGCATACATGGCCCGAAACACGCACGTTTGCAACAAAAAAAAAAGGTATAGTTGAGATTTAAATTGTCAAGTTCGTAAATGTTGCATATTATTTTGTAGGCTAGAGCAAAAATATGTTTTCGTAAAAGGCTTCTTTTTTTTTTCTAAATAAATTTGCCGAACGTAACTTTAAAAAAATGAAACGATCGTGCCATGTGTCTTACAGTAACAGTCGGGTGTGGCGTGACTAATTGCTGATAAAAATTGTTATAAATGTTTTTAAATCCTTTCGTGTTGTCCGTCTACAAATGCAACGAAACGTAAAAATAAACATAGGTTGTAGCCGAAAATGTTTTTAAATTTAAGTTAATATATGTAGTAGTAGTACTAGTACTGAAGGCCTACTACACATTGAGAATAAAGTAAAGGCATCTCCGAAACGGTAAGAGATACGGGAAAATTTGTAGAGACGATTATTGTTCATTATTTTTTTTGCGAAAAATTTTTGTCCCGTAAAAATTTTTCTTGCTGTGCACCGTTTTTGAGATATTGGGCAAAATGCGTGCATTTTTGCAATGTTATAGAACCTACATTTTTTTTAATGTTGTTGCCTGCGAAAAATAAATCTGATTTAATTAACGGACGTTTTGTATAACGGACATTTTCCGAGAAAGTAACCCGTCCGTTAATCGAGGACTTACTGTAATGTAAACATAACACCGTATAAACCACATATTGAATCATGGTTACACCAAAGATCTGTATACGTATGAACAGTCATTTGTACTGTCTGTTCTGTATGTTCTGGATGATTTGTAGTCACCTGAATCCATTTTAAGGTTAATTCTACTGCAGGTTAGAAAGAAAATGTGTTTTCTTATGGGAGAGTTTGGCGCAGGGAAAATTTCTGCCGCTAGTTTTGCTGGTATAGCTAAAGGACCAGAAAAATACGAAACTGTAGTAATATCAAGTTAAAATAGGCTTAGGAATGGCAGAAGTCATTTTACTTAAATTTAAAGTGGAAAGAAACCAATTTCGCATTTTAGTTATTCACTTTATGCAACTTAAAATTCAGGAAAGCTCTGTTATTGGTCAATTTGCACTTATTACCAAAACAAGTGCTCAAGCGGAAAAAATTTTTCCTTGTGCCAAACCTTATCACTGATTTTTCTAACCTGTAGTAGAATGAACCTTAGTACTGTCTCGGTCGCAAGGCGCTGTTGACGCATGTTGTATTCAGTCAAAGATAATTATATTAGAGATGCCGATCTAGTAAAACCAGCGAGCTATATAGTTAACATAGAGGGGCGAAAACACTTCCAAAGTGAAGCCCAATTACACGGATGTTTTGACCCTAGAAAACATGGCAAACAGCAGTGTGGTCAACATTATGTTGAAAATCCGCCGTATGTTCGCATAAACTTCGTTACTTTATAGCTCAACTATACTCCTGCTAAACACAGCAAAAAATGCCAATAATTACTGTTATATACTATACTGTAATAATGTTTAAATTAGCATAATAGCTCTCGTCTCTCGACCGGATGTAAGAGTTCGTCATTTTATCTAGGGTCAAAATACCACGTTTAATTGGGCTTCACCTCAGAGCCTTGGAGATTGCTGTTTCCTCCCCTCTATGTTTACTATATAGCTCGTTGAGTAAAACCTTCCTTTCTATGATGGAATCTAAGGGTTGCTAATAAACAAACAAATTTCTTTTTGATCTGTGATATACGCTCATAAATAAAAATTAAAAAAGGAAATGCTTAAGCTGCGGACATAAACGATACTCGGATCAACGAAACATTATATCAATTAGTCTGCATCTCGGTGGAATGTCATTTATCTTAGGGATTCCCAAAGTACGAAATTTGTGTCATTGTTATGAACATTTTCATTACATTTGTCAATTTTTAATTATGTTATTATAAATAGTGAAACTTAAGAATTATGGTTCATTGTGGATTGAATCAGTTACAGTGTCAATCTACAGTAAAATTGGTTGTTTTTTTGGTAGGCGAAAGTGTATGGGCGATGTTGACGAGACTGGTGTTTCTGATTTGTGTCATGTGCATGACACTGATCGTAGTATTGGTGCTAGTGTTAGCGTGAGAGGTGAGAGGATGGATCTCGTGATGGGGAGGCTTTGGAATGCTCTGCGAAGGCGTCAGGAACAGCTGCATCGATTCCAGAGACTACAGAATCAGGAAGAGCGGCGGCTACTGGAGGTGGCAGCAGTACTGCAGCAGGGAGAGGCAGGTTGGTCAGGACAAGACTGGGTGCATGCAGACAACCACTATGATGTGAGAGGCATGCCAGCTAGTACGGCACTACGCCTGCACGTAGCTACCGAGTGGCAGAACCGCCTGCTTGACCTGCACTTCAGCTTGGAGCGGCGGGAAGCAGATGTGAAGGCCCGGAGGCGACGCGCAGAGCTCGCCCAACACATCCTCGATGAGTGGGAGCAGCTGGTAGACCAGGAGCGCTGCACTCTTCCTTTAGAGGTACTGGATACATTCTACTTTACTGCAGTCCTAACCCATCTACAGTTGAACACTCGGCCTTTTGAACATATGCCTTCTTCTAACAACTTTTCATCTTCAATGTATTCGGCATCTTTATCCTATTTCGACATCCTATTTCACTCAAGGTTTCCTCTCTCTCTCTCTCTCTCTCTCTCTCTCTCTCTCTCTCTCTCTCTCTCTCTGTATCCCCATTGCTAACACTGGAAGTCTGTTTTTTGGCATTCTTCGTAGGTGGTTAGAACCTGTATTCTTGATTTTCTTCAGCCTGCATGTAGTTGTTCTCCTTCAAGTTATCTCCATTAATCAATGTTGAGATCTAATGTAAGATGGTAACTCCAAATTTTGATATGTTAAATTTAATTTCTGCTGTTTGAGGTTTACCATTTCCATTAAATACTGTATTTTCTTTTCCACTAAGTTAGACATAACACCACAAAGTTTTAAATTTATATTTTTCTTGATTTGATTTTAAATATCTGAACATTTTTACATATATCTTTTGGAATCTAAGGTATGTACCCTTTTGTGTAGATATACATTCTAAATATTTAAAATAATGAAATTGTTTTGTTAATGTTTTGCTTGACACAGTTTTTGTACTTACAAGTTTAAATGCCATAATGTTTTTCATTGTTTTCTTTTAATCTTTGCATTCATGCTTTTCATTAATATAGACTGCATGAATAAAATGAGAAATGTTTGCAACTCACCAATATTTTCACCGGTACCTTGAATGATAACACCATAACATGCATACTACATGTAATCTATGTTAGATAGCATTTTCTTTAAGATGAATTCCTATGGCAACCAAATAGACCTATTTCCATGTCGGAAGAAGTCATCAATAACAATATTATGAAATGTCGGCTTTATACTACAAACCTTGTCACACTTGTTTATTTTTTGAAATTTATTCAGTCAGTTTTTTGTATATAGTGACAAATTCAAAAAGGGAAGCAGAGTGGGTGACCCCCTTAAGAATCTGTTGTGGGTTATTTTAGCATATTACATTGTTAAAGTATATACAAGAAAAGTGTTGCATTTGTTACTCTTGTACAAGTAAATGTTTATTAATAATTCAACTATGGACATGTATAAACTCACACATGCCATATGTATACAGTATACACTCACGCTTGGTAATGTGCACATTTCATGACCACAATGTATCATTTTTTTGTTAAAATGTTTTGTCTAGTAATTATGATTTACTTACATCGGTCGTAAAAAAAGCGTTATTATAGTACCTACCTATTGTAACTCCTGGAAAGAAATCAACAAAATTTAGTATTGTTAAGCAACTTTTTTCCCTCTCTCAAGCTTCGTTTTATATAAGCGAGGATCATTCTTGCTTGAAAAGCTTGTGTGCTGAGCTGGCTGCAAAACATATTTTCTGTCTTTTCTCTAGTGTGATGTCGTTTTCGACCCTTTCCCAACAGGAGGGCGAGTGAGTCTAGCCGAAGAGAGACTAGTCACGGCACGTTCACAGCTCACCCTATCATAAATAACTGTTTTTTGCAGTGGAAGAAAAAAAAGGGGGGGGGCTCTTGCTACGACACATATTCACACACTTTCAGTCTGTAGTGTTCAGTGAATGAGTGATGATTTTTCGAGTTCTTAGTTATGAAGTATATTTACGTTATGTTTTAAAGTTGAATTCTAACCAGGATGCTTATCAGTATGTATAACAAGAAGTAAATTAACTTACCTACATATTTTAGTTAACTGCCGAAATTCGAATAAACAGAATATGACAGTACTGATGCTGTAACATAGGTTTGTTATACCTTTAAAAAGTTTAAAAGTTGTTCAAGTGTAAACGATTATAAAATTTAATTTGTACATCATAGCTTTAATATTGTATGTAGTGACTACATAATCCTCTTCAAGGACAATGTTTTAGCTTGCACAGTATTCCCATAACTGTGTGTCGAAGTCTAAATTTGCATGGAACATATCCCAGCGAAAACCTAATGAAATATTGTTGTGAAAAAAAATAATTAACTGAACACTGAAATTATATCAATGTCAGTAGGAACTGTGGAAGATATATATCCCACTAGAGAGCAAAACCGGCACAACAAGCATTTGAATAGCATGGGTACCCTCTCCCCTGGGTGGTGCAAGGGGCTCTGATTGACTTTCAGGGTCATTAGGGGGCATAGTCTTGGCTGGTATTGGTTGTATATAACACTTGGTGCCATGAGATCTGTGATAAGCCGAGGGCTTAAGCCCCGCCCAGGTTAGGAGGGGAAGTGAGGGAAAGTGTTGGGAAGTGAAGGGAATGGACCATTTTGGTATAAGTTGTACCTAAGTGCTATGAGGGGAGAGTTAGCCTGTCCTTGTGCTAGCATATCTTAACCCCCTTCCTCTACCTTGTAGCATAGCCACTTATAGCATACCCCCTCCACCCCCTCCTCCAGCTGTCTTATATCATAGTCCCTCTCCTTATGACATACCCCTGTACTGCCCCCTCCCTTCCACTATCATATAGCATACACCCTCCCTCCCCTCTACTCCTGATTATCCTTATAACATACCCCCTCCACCCCTCTAGTCTATCTCTACCTTATAGCATACCACTGAACTCTCCCTCCCTCTCACTACCTTATAGAATACCCCTGATCTAGCTCCTCCACCATTATAGCATACCTCCCCACCTACCTATCCTTATAACATATCTTCTCCCCTTTACTCCCACCTATCCTTATACTAACGTAGCGTACCCCCTCCCTCCCACTATCTTATAGCATACCGCCCCTTCTGCCTATCCTTAATACTAACATAGCATCCCCCTCTCTCTGTCTATCCTTACTCCCTGCTACCTAGCTCTACCCCTCTCTCCCCTGCCGGCTCAGCTAAAACGTCCTTTCCTTAAGACTGCCGAAGAGTGAGTGAGGTTGGCTGGTCAAATCACCAGTACCAAATGCACCTCCCACCCCTACTCCAGCCAACAGAATATATATCCCCATCCACCATGTTTCTTTCACATTCCTCTGCTGTCTCCCGAGGTGAGAAGATGTTCAATCCAACTGAACAAAGACTTGTTTTAATAATATATTTAATTTATTATTATTTAATTACCAGGAACAATTAAATAATAACTCACACATTTCACTTAAAAAAATTATTTTCTCATTGCACCATCATCCTTAAGAACAGATACAGTCACAGCCATATTTTTCCATAGTTCAGCACAATTCAGTGCTCCATTAGGCGTTTACTTGCAGCTGAACACTTTTATGCACATGCAGTTGTGTGAAACAACTTACACACATAGCATTGATGCATGCATGTTGTTGGCAGTACAAATCACTTCACAGTTTTTAAGTCAGAGGACATAGATCCCCTTAGTAGGACATGTGCGATCCAGTACCATGCTTAACATGTATGCTCCAGTGGAAGTCAGTCGAACTGTAGTGTGGGTGCAGAAGTCAAGCATTCGCAATGTAGAGATACAGGCATCCCCAGTGTACAAAGGTATGTGGGTAGTCAGTTCCGTTGTTCACATTTAGGACATCAGACAGGCAGACAGGACGTCAGGCGACCGTGCAGGAGGGGTGGGCATACAGACAGTCTCAGTGTAGCCACATAGCTCAAGCGGCAGAGAGACAACCAGGCCGACAGGCGGGCGGCCGTGCAGGCAAGTAGTCAGGCAGGCATACCAGCAGGCAGACAGGTAGGCAGACAGGCAGGAAGGCATTAATAAATTCTCCATTTTTTTTTCATGACTGTAACTTTGCGGAGGAACGCAAAAAAGTCGCCCCAGGACAAAGTCATGATTCTGTCTGCATTGACGTAGTGCTTATTGTCGCCTGCCGTCAACGCTACTTTAGATACATGTTCTGTATAGACATCATAGTCGTGCGACCATAAATGGTATAGGGTGTCCCAGATCCGTGAATTTCGCACTAGGCACTCCAAATATTCATTGAACATGAGTGTGTTCAGCACGTTGCCCTTCACAACTTTAGCTTTACACATACATTTACCGTCCTGTAAGGAGTAAGCGTAAAGTTTAGGGCGCAAACTTACAAAGGTGACGATGATGATGCCACCACACTCACCCTTCATAATGTCTGAAACGCCCTTGTTTACACATGGAAAGCTTTGGCGATTATCTGGCACATAATTAAAAGATTCAAAACGTGTGGCCAAATGAGGAGCTATGTGAGCGTACACGTCGAGACAGTGTACCTTGTGCGTTAAAATATCGGTATCGCAATACGACAGGTATAAGGAGGGCGAAGGAAATATTTGTCTCATAAAGTTATCATGGAAATCGTACAAATACAATTTGGAAAGGACGAGAACTGCAACACCAATGTACAAAGGTTTGTTGAAAGTAATGTTGAGCTTCTCCATCTCGATTAAAACCTGGTCATCGGCGAGGATTTGTCATCCTTTGAATGTCGGATGCCCAATCAGTTCTGCCGCACCATATATTGTGTCGTACCGCGAAACGACAAGAATATCACGTTCCCGGCGAACATTTTGAAGGCACTTGCCATAAACAGAATTACACATTTATTTAAAGTACGATTTCTCACATAGATTCGCTGCCTGAGTACACTTGGCAGGATTAATCCTAATGTAAGGCACCATCCATGCACTCTGGTAGAAATGCAATATGCAGTGCACAGACTGCAGTATAGCACCGTATGCCAGGTAGTGCTTCAGTGTTTGCCAGTGTATAATGTAATTATTCTGCGGTTTTAAAGTGGGCAAAAGTTTTTTTGTCGAGTCATTTGGTGGTACACCATTAATTGGTGAGGATGGCTTATCACATAGCACATTGTGACATTCTTCATGGAACAACAAATTAACCTCTGCGGTAATTCCTGTGTCCCCTTGCGTATCGATGTTGGCGAAATCCCAGTGAGAAAATTAGTTTGCTACCACCCATTGAAAATTGGCAAAAGGAAGCTAAGACATCATTGTATGACTACACACCACTGATGTCAAAGTAGCAGATGTAGGATGATGGGGGGGGGGGGGTCGTAGTCCTCGTCCATGTAATTGTTGTTGGCTGTTGCATGCCTTTTAATCACTTGAATAATACCGCCTCGAAGCACCGCATTCAACAAAAATATATTTATCAGGATAATTCAACAGTTCTAAGCGCACTTTTAGCTTTGATAAGAGACTGTCCCAAGCTAGAGCAGGAGCCATGACAAAAATGTGGGGTCCACATCATATGCCTCCAAGCAGACAGTCCTGAAATTCTCAAATGTGTCTGTTAACAAATATATATAGCACATGTAAATACTGAAAGACATACTCTATTAATGTACCACTGTTTAACGCATTCCAGGCGGCCTGAGCATGCATGTAATCGGTCTTGTTCACGCCCTCGCCTCGCATTACATTGTAGAATGCATTCCTAGGAGGCAGGGAAGTCTCACGTATATTTTCCATAGACTGTGCTTGGTCATATGGAAATACTCCCTTCCCTTGCACCAAATCAAACTGAACATCGTCTGGAAACTGTGACCGGGTGAGTTTTAGCTGGTGCGACACCAGATTGCCAGCTAAAGAGTCCAGCAATGTGTTCATAAAGCTAAAAGAATCAATAAACCTAAGTTGTACTGTGCACTCTCCTCCTTGTGCAGTGTTCCCATAGGGAAAATATTTTGTGATACCCTTGTAATGTTCCATTGTGTTCCCAATGACTTTGATTTTGCATGGGTTTTCCACAACTACACTACCATCTGCCTGTGTTACACGGCGAGAAGCCAGCGGGTGCATGAGAAAATGGCCATCATAATTTTGCATGTTGTGATAAAGACTACGAGCTGATTCTTTGCAAGACGGAACTGTAAATTTGCACTTCTTGAGCGTGTATCCTTTAAGTTCACCAGTCGGGTGGTCATGGACCAGTACAATTTTGTCTGAAGCATTATGAAAATCCTTCTTGAAAATGTGACATTTCGTCTGACTCTTGAGCCGGACCCCATCGACCGCAGAAAGTGCTTTCTTACCTACATCTGCCTTGTAAATTCCACATACGTACTTTATCAGCTCGATAAGTTTAGCCACAATACGCTCCATACAGTCCTCATCCACAAATGTATGGTATTCCCAAATAACACAGCAACATTGTGGCAACGTTGTCACGACATTACAACTAAAAATTTCAACGTTTCCACAATGTTGAAGTTACGTTGATACAACGTTGCCACAACGTTGCTGCAACGTCCAAATGTCCTCTTTGTGAAACGTTGATTATGAAATGTTGGTACAACATTATATTTTAATACGTCGAGCAACTTCAACACGGCAATGTAACTTGAAATAAACATTCTAGCATTACTTCCAAACAAGTGTTCCAAAGAAAACACAACATACACACTCGCATGGCAGTTGAGTGTCCAACTTATATTACACATTACATTTAAGGGCTGATATAATCACACCAATCCACTAAATATGAAGAACACGAAGGTTTAAGTAATAACCAATAAATATTAATAATAAAAACAAATGTGTGTTTTAAAACAGTACATTACCATAGATGAATACTATCAACGTTGTAGCAAAATGAAGGCTGTGATTATGGTTACTATGGAAACGTTACGACAACGTTGTTGATAGTTACGTTGCCAACTTCAACAATGCAACGTTGTGTCAACATTTATGCAACCAGATGTGTTATGTGGGTTGTGGTTTGCTAGCATCAAAACTACACACTAACAAAACAGACGCAGCATACGGAATGTGTTTATTCATCACCGTCGTGGTAAAACCACCATCTTGTGGCATACATGTATCCATGGCCTGCAAAAAAGTTTCGTTGTCGCAATATGCTACAAAACCCATTCTCTACTGCTTGGAAAAGTTTGCGAATTCAAGCCACTTATCTTCTTGGCTAGGGAATGTGGCTCGTACAGCAGAGTGTTGTTTACACTGTTCCATGTGTGCAGTGAGACTGTCTTCGCTTGAAAAATACTGAAGACAGTACTGGCAAATCCATACCTTATCATGATTTTTGGTCACCTGAGTCTGTGCCAGATGAGCAAGATTTTTTTATTGTTACAAAGTGTAAATGGGCAGTACATTCGCTGGCACGAAGTGCCAAAACATTTACGTGGAGCTCTCTTCGTACAGGAGATACGTGAAGAAGAACTATGCAAGTGTCAGTCGCATTAGCGCATGTTTCGCCAATAATATTTGTGTCTTTGTCGATGCAATCGTACACATTCCCACAAATATTATTCATCTCCTCGAAATGCGACACCTGTTGTAGCACTGTAAGGAAAGTCATACCAGTCGTCTTAAATACTCTCTTAGGGTCGTGGTAAGACTTGCATCTATCACCAAGGCGCGAAGTGGGATACAAACCCGCAACCATGCTGTACAAAAACAGTCACTGGTACAGCAGTCTACATTGACGCAAGCTTTCTTATTGCCAATAAATGCAGGAAGTTTGGTATGCGCAGCAGATACTGTGAATGGCCTATACTGTTATATTTTCACATCCAGTAGTAGGAGGAGCTTTAAAGCCCTCCCACTGCTCTGCGTCCAGCAAACTCCGTGAAGTTATTTGTAAGTGCAGGATTAAAGCCCTCATCAAACATTTCGCCTGCTTCTGAGGACACAAGAAGCGCGTGTGATTTGGAAGAAAAATTACATGTCTCTGTTGTAGTTTCCTCCGCCAACCCGCCTTTAATAAATTTACCACTAAGAGACTAATAAACTTGAATGGGTCGATGGTGCTGTGAGACTAAAGCTCTCTATACCTGAAAATAAATGTGTTCAAATCCGCATTAGTCTCAACCCGATCATTACTGATACGCATACACGAGTATGTTAGCAAACTTGGTGTCCTTGAGTGTATAAATGAGCAGTGATGGTGAAAAGCAACCAACAAAAACCGCTGGCGAGGTCGCCGCGTCGCATGACGTACCGGCCTTGCCAACATTCTATACACAGACATGCTTAGCAGGAGAAGACATATTTATGTTCCCATTTAATTTAAACTTATGAAAAAAAAAACAGATACACCGTACTACCTTCTTTAGCCAATTCTGCGTAGAGAAAAAAAAAATAATATTATAAGTTGGGGCCAGGTACATCATTTGATAAAAGAAAGAAAATTAATAAAGCTAACCTCATTTATTTACAACTATCTATATAAAAAATATGTCAATAATGGTTAATCACAATGAAATGCATGCTAAACAAAACAAATAACTACTATTTACATGTAGGTTATAATATTGAAATAATTAATCTATAAGTCATATGTAAATGGAAAGTTTTCTAATTCTTCAAAATAGTGGATCCAGTGCACAGGCACCGACGAACATCTTGTAGTCCAGAAACACCTTCGTCACACTACTTGCCGCAACCAAAACCCAGATGCCAGGAAGATATTGCAACCCAATACTTCTCGCCTCTTGTCACTATCACTTTAACTCACATCAGGCACTTGCCAGCCAAAAACTATCTCCGACTCTGCCGCAGCTCTCTCTTTTACGTCCTTACTCTAAAGTCTCGAATTCTCTCGGCAAGTATTTTATTTCAAACTTCCTGGAAGGGTGTCGCATCAGGGTCAAGCACCACCTGGAAAATAGAGTACGAACAGGAATACTCTAGTCTAGACCATGACATCTTATTCTGTTACCCGATATTGGGGTGCAAGTGGCTGCCGCTGCACACAAGTGACACAATGTACCCAGAACCTCCTCGCTTTTGCCGCTGCTGTATCAGCTTATACTGCTCTCCGATTACCATTGTGCCACAGGGTTATCTTAGCTCTGCCCGCCACTGTATCGTCTTTCACCGCTCAGCCAGATAGTCGCAGCTCGAAAGACTGCCTTCTTGTTAAGTCTCCTTGTCCATCACAGAGGGCCGGTCTGTCAATATGTACAACCTAGGGTTTTCTTGTCCGAGAACTCTTGCGAACAATCTAGAAGACCACATTATTTATCTTTTTGGCAATCTGGTAAGGGCCTTCCCAGCATTTCTGTAGTTTCGGACAGTATCCATTTCGTCGCTGTGGGTTATACAGCCACACTAGCTGCCCTTGAAATGTCTTGTCAAGTCCACAACGACCATACCTCGTTTTCATTTGGTCGCTATTGACCCTTATGTTGTCAAGCAAAGTCATGGACTGTGCCCAATTTGCGACAGAGTTCATCAGAATAGACTGTCAGTGAAACAGGCTGCGTTTCTCCTGCTGGCCTCACAAACAGTAGATCACTTGGAAGGCGATGTTTTCGCCCTAACTGCATCTTCGAAGGTATTACCCTAGTGGCATCATGGACAGCTGATCGATATGGAAGGAGTAACAGGGGCAACTTGGAGTCCCAATCCTTTTGAATTTCATTGGAATGTCTAATTACTGATGAAAATATTACCAAAAAGATTTAAACTGAAAAAGCAACAAACATGTAGAAAAATAATGGCTAAAAGGACTAAACTCAATCGGCTAAACATGATGACTTTTCGCTGGGCTTCTGGGCCGGCATACATGATGACATTTCAATAGTGTATACAATACATTTGACAAATACCTTT
>PNEQ01115831.1:0-12296 GCA_003012365.1 Medauroidea extradentata
TCCACCAACAGGTGGCATCAGAGTTAGGTTCTCGCCGCCAAGTTGCATATTTGGTTGCATAATATGCGTGCGTTTGCCCGTTTTGAGTATATACACATTCAAAAGTATTGGAAATTACTTTGAGTATCATTGCCGAAATGATGTGAAACAATCGGTAATCTGTATATTATGTTTTACGTTTGCCAGCCTAAAAACAACAAACTTTTTATTTCACGTGTTAAGAAAATACGTTAATAATTGTTTCTGAAGTGCGTTGACGATGTTCGTGGCAGTATAACTGAACGAAACTTGAATTATTGAATAGCGTGTGTCATGTCTGTTGTAGTGGTGGTTTTGCGTTACAAATTCAAATAAAATATGCCCTCATTTACGAGATGTGTAACGGCAATAGTGCGTGTTGTTTAGATTAGTCGATGGACAGAAACCAGACATTAACTCGCAGGTATTTATAACTAAGATTACTTTATTTATATCTTACATTCAGCTCCCGTGCATTTAATGAGTAGATATTGTAGCTAAAATTTATCGGAGCAGTTTAATGTAGTTGTAAACATTGCACGACCCTATGTAAATAAAAGCACGTGGCATTATTTGTGTTTACATAGGCGGAAAGATATAAACTGGCAGGAAATAGAAATTAATCACGGCTTTTTTGAGTGTTCACTTTATTCCGAATCACCTATAGGTATGTATGAACGGCACCACTGATGTGTGCTATAGTCGAGAAAAGGCAAAAAGACTACCAGAAAACAGACCATCACTGCATATGTTACACAAAAAGAAAGACCATAAATACTAACAAAAAATATCAACATATATGAAAAAAAAAAAAGATATTGTTAGCTGAACAAGTAAACCAAAACTTATTTATAATGACCAAGCAAAAAAAAAAAAAAAAAAAAAAAAAAAAAAAAAAAAAAAAAAAAAAAAAAAAAAAAAAAAAAAAAAAAAAAAAAAAAAAAAAAAAAAAAAAAAAAAAAAAAAAGACTACACAAATATAATGCTATAAATAACTTAAAAGAAACAAAAAGGATCAAACAATAACTATAAAAAACACAAATGTATCATATAGTGAAAATATAGAATAAAGATAACGTCTAGTGTAACTGGTTTCGTAAACTCCTGCTCAATTCCTGTACCATTATGATAAAATCATGTATTTATACCTGACTACCTAATCATTAATGAGGGAAACAAAGTCTGTAGACAAAACATTAGCATGGTCATTCCATGTCACAATTTCACCTTCATAAATTTTATCCCAACTCTTAATTCTGATAGTATATGGGAAGATAGTAATTCATACATTTTTTAAAATTTTTTTTACATTTCGTTTTCTACTTATAGCCATAATAAGTCAAAATTTGGCAAAAATGATGTATATTGTAATTTTAAATTGCCAATAGTCTTGGCCCTAATTAGACTATACGCATACATGAGGTCTCATTTGAAAGCTACTGTAACAGGATTTAACGTGATGTACAGCATGATACAACAGCAAGAAATTAAACTATTTTAGTATTAAAAAAGTACTATTTTTTTTCAAAAAGTAGTTTTCTAAATTTAAAAAAATTATATTTTCAGTGTTAATTGTTTGTCAATAAATCCTGAAAGTTCCAAAATGAGATCTCACTGGGATCACATTAAAACTAAATTATAATAAATGTGTAACAACTTAATGGGTATTTTGCTACATAAATCATACATTAATGATACATGCAAAGTTGTTACAAAAAAATCTTTCCAAATAACAAATTTCACTTACTGCACCGGTACTTTAAGACTTCTTAGAGCTGCGCATCACTGCCAAAAGCCTTTTGTTTGCAATTTTTGTCTCCGTCTTTGTCACTGTATGAAAACTTCTTGTTTCTGTTAATGGGTCCACTTTTGTTAGGATTAGGCTTCAACGAATACGAAGAAACCTCACTTTGATTCCTTGCTCTTCTTCAAATGAATGAAGAACACATGCCAACCACCAGAAATCACAATACTGGTATGTCACAAAACAAACAATTTTCGTGAAGTTGTACTGGGGCTTCTGGATCCCTTGCAGTACCCCCGGATGGACTCGAGGCCGGGCCATCTGCTTATGTATAATGGTGACGGACCTATGCATGCGTGTGTGTGAGCGGAGGACTGAACTGACGTCAGCCCCGCAATATGCCTGCCTTCGGCCTTCTTCGGGTGTCGTCGGGTCTGCTCAGGTCCTCCCCTCCCATCAGCCGGCCCTTCTCCTATTTTCCCTTTCCCTTCCCCTTCAGTGGCCAGCTGTAGCCGGTATTGCTTTAACTTTGTCCCGCCACTTCGCTTCTGTTTGCTGGCCAGTGCATAGCGCTTTCTTGCTCCAGCTCTGACGGCCAGTGCATAACTCTTTCTTGCTATAGCTCTGCCAGCCAGTGCATAGCGCTTTCTTGTTCCAGCTCTCTCGGCTGTCGACCGGCGTGCCTCTATTCGTTTTTAGGTAAGCGTTTGATTCTCCTTATGGTTTTGTTGGTGCACTCAGTATTTCAACTTGTGGAATTCCGGTAAGCCGCACTATGTTGCCCGATTAGTTTACTTAGTTTTGTTTCAGGCCGGTTTGACGGAATGTCGGGAGAGCTTAAGCCTAAACTCAACCGCTTTGACTGTGATTCAACTTGTCTGCTACCTGTAACGTAATCGTATTTGTAATAATTGTATTTGCCTGCACTATTTTGTTATGCTTTGAGCTGTGCTTCCTTGTTTTTGTAAGCATTCTCAATGATGCATGTTAGCTCTACAGTATGGTGGTGCTTATTTCAGCGACCCAGTAGTTAGCTCGGGATTCAATCCCGTTCTTGTGTGCCTTGTGCTGGGGGATACGGCACAAAGTATAATTCACTATTGTAACTCCTATTTGTTTCTGCCTCTCTTGAAGATGTTTAAAAGGAGTAGGATTTAATCAACATTTTATTGTTACTCACAGGGATAAAGCAGTGCAATTTCAAGGTACCTTTAATAGTCCTGGCAGATATTATTCAATCTTTCAAGAACATTTCTTCATCCTTATGCTGCTGTGTTGTACTATATGCCAAATTCATGGAACTGATGATGTCTTGAGCCCACTCATACAGCTGCTTAGGTGTCATAATTTGATCATTGTACACACCGTGAAGACTTTCCTTTGCAGCTAGCCTCTTTACAGTACCACCAATCCCGTCACAATAACATTTCCCATTGGAGGTTGCAAAGAAATGCCATTCTACCTTAACACCAAATTATGACTCATGTAAACAGCGGTTACAATAATATAATCAATTCTTACGCTGTACAACAGATCCATTAGAAAAGTGGTATATCTTTGATGGATTCGGATACCTAGAAATTAACAGGTATTCATTCGAAATAAATGAACCACAACTGTATCACGAGTAGAATAATCAGAAATCGCTACAGGACTGGTGTGCTGTAGCTCACTGCTTATGCTGTTCTTTGAATAGATGGAAAATGTATGAATTGTGGCTTGTGCAGTTATTCTAGTAATATCCCTGGACAGCATCTTGCAAAACAGTTTCCAGAGAAATCACAAAGTACTAAAAACTCTTTCTAATTTAGTACATTCTCCTTAAGATGGCGATGAAATGATGATTGTTTCTTTGCAATGAAAGAATGTCGAAGAAATTTTGGAAGAAATTAAAGAAAATAATTTATAAATTCCTCACAAGGTTTAGTAGGAGTCTCCAACTTAGTGATCTTATCAATTACAACACACTGTTTGAATGTCACATTTTCCACAAAAATTACTTCAAAACATTCTTCCAACCTATCTCTCTAACTATCTATTCCGAGGCACTTGGGCAGTCTTTAAAGTAGCATGTTTCCGATGGATTATCAAGTTTGTTTTTGAATATGCTCACGTTTTACTTTTACATAGACAAAATCTTATCTCCCTGGCATGATACGACTAACTTCTTCACAAGTATAAAAAGACTTCACAGTTGAGGCAATTTCTGGCTTTAATGTTTCTCTTAGTTCAGGGTCATGACATGATAAAATTTCTTTTTCTTGTTGGAGTTTTTTTGCATTATGAGCAGTGTAGTTTGTTACACAAAATTCATCTTGAATTTTCTATGCTGGACGACTAAAATGTAATGTGGTTAATATTGTCATTCTAACAGCTTTATCTATAATTGAAAAAAAAATTTTTCTTTCAACTGGCAAAGTATTTCAGCACTAACAGACTGTGTTTCTGCAATATCAGGAGTTCTGGCTTGCAGTACACTGAAAGCTTTAACTGCTCCTTTCAGTTTTCTTTCTGGGCATTTCTTTTCTCCTAGTGGTTGTTTTTATATTTGTGATTCATTAACAGCAGTTAGGCTTCGGTTTAAATAAGCCATAGATTCTTCTCTCTCAGAAGTAGAAATATCTATTTCCTGGGGGGAACGGTCAACATATATATCATAAGAGGCAGGCTCCATTGACTGGTATTCATTTACAGTTTGTGACAGTGATTTACGATAATTGTCACAAATGTTATCCCCAAACTTAACATTTTAATTGAATTGTCATTAATTACCCCTCTTAAAATTCTTGTGAAAACTGTGATTTGGTTTATTGAGTGGATTGCAACAAAACAAGCTCACATTTGTTTTGGTGGTGTTTTATCCATCTTATTTCTTCTTAGTTCTCAATTTATTTGAAAATATCAAAACTGATGTACACCTAACTTAAAAGTTTTCTTTCCATTTATTACATTTTCTAGAACTTAATTTCATACCAAGACACATAAAAAATTTACAACTATGTATTACTAATAGTCACCATACAAACAGGAATAAAGAATATTTGAAGAAAACTGAAAACTTCTGACAATTAAACCTTTTGTTATCAATACAACTGATCCACCGAAAATGAAGGAAACTATCCCATGCATGTCGAAACACAGAGTAATAATCAGAATTAGATAAAGCTTGACTTTGCAATTCGTTGTTCTATGCCTGTTGTAACATGCAGTGCACAAATGTAAACATTGTCTCACTGAAGAAGTTAATTAAAAGTTCATTTTTAATTTGCATTTAAATTAATATAGGTATTAATGTACGCTGGCTGCAAGATGAACTATAAATGAAATTTCTTTACACATTATCCCACTGAGATCCCATTTTGAAACTTTTAGGATTTACTGAAAATATATTTTTTTAAGATTAAAAAAAAAAAAAAAAAAGTTGTTTATAAAAATAATAGATATTTCTTTTTATACTCCAAAAATTTGATTCCTTGCTGCTGCATCATGATGTATATCATATTAAAGCCTGTTTCATTAGCTTTTAAATGAGAATTTGCCCAGTTCTATAGCTTAATTAGGACAAAAGTTATTGGCATTTATAAATTAAAGATCACGTCATTTTCCAGCAAATTTTGAATATTTATGATAGCTATAACTAGCAAGCAAAACGTTTAAAAATTCTAAAAAAATTCATGATTTTTTTTTTGGCATGTACTATCAGGATTGGCAGTTTGGTTATGATCTGCAAGTGTGAATTTGGAAGTTGTATTTTTTTTTGTTGATTTGACATAGAATGACCCAGCAACAAGCCAAACAAACATAACAATGACACATTTATAACTTGGACACACGACACACACAGAGTTTCACAGCCATTGAGCAAACAAATCCTAATTATCCTTTTATAACAATAAAATTTTTTACTTGCATTACAAGTGCTGGTATGAGGAAATTTGTATGTTAAAATATGATGTACCACTGTAACACGGTGGGATTACAGACCTTAGTATGTCAATGCTATGCACTTCAAAACTGAACCATGGTATACACATTTACTCAAAGCTAGATGCCAAAGCATATTTGAAAATATTTTCATCTAAAAATTTAATGCAAGAATTATACACTACATTCTGTAAAAAATGAATGACCTCTTAGTGTCTTACTTAAGGTAATGTACTTGACAGTAAATATAATTATAACACATTTTTTAACTAGCACATTGGTATTGGTGAAAAATTTTCTGAAAAGTATTTTTCTATATTCTGATAAATTTACTGTAGCAATTAGTTTTTGAACACAAATAACTGACATGGAAAACAAGGCTGGGTTCATTATAAAGTAATTATTGATAATATTACTGGGTAGGTGAAGCAAAAAAATTTCTGTTGGCACTCCAACACATAGTACTTTAGCTATGGTGAGGTGTAACATGATAGAGTATGGAGCAGCATTGAAACGAATGGGCAAGAAAATTGGAGATAACCGAGAAAACCCGCCTACTAACGGCATCGTCCGGCACAATTCCCACACTCAAAAATCTAGGAAGCGATCCAGCTGGGAAACGAACCAGGATAGCCTTGTATGCCGGCAATAAATTACACTTGAGAACCAAATAATTTCTGCTATCTGCAATTGAAATTCATTTATATGCATACATCACTGGTGAATAAAAGTGTGAATTTTTAAAGTTTCAATAAGGAACCATGTAAGGACAATCATTTTTCTAGGCTATGATTCGTCGTCATCGTCATTATCATCAAGGTCATGATACTTGTTATTGTAGATTCCCTGATCAAACCACACTTGTATACCAACACAAGCAAGGAAATATTTGTGAAGATATCACACTGTTAAATTGATTCAGTGTAATAAAAAAATAGCAAACTTAGTGGGATAACTAGAAACTGCTGCTGATGATGTAAGATTAAAATGGTTATTGCTCAAGTGATAGAAATATATCTTTTCCCACTGTGTTAGTAGGTAAGCATCAGCCACTTTCAACCTTGTTGTCAAGATGTTCAACATATGTACTGTAGTTTGTTTATTGAATCACTATGTAAACATTTCCTTAAAAACTCTGTTACATTACACAATAATGTGCACACACAAATTATGATGCCAAATTATAAACAAAGAGAAATGCTAAACATTGAACAGAAAACTGGCTGTGGTTCTGCCACAAAAATATGTTGAAATAACAGGGTTTTTAGATTGTATCTGTGTGTATGTTAAATTATACATATAGGGTGGCGTCTCCCGATAGGTCTCAGCCAAATATTGATATGCAAGCCTAGACACAGCAGCAAGGAAACAGTGCTAGGAAAAACATATGCAAAGGGGTGTGGAAGGAAAGGCTGTGAAAGTGAAAACAATACATAGTTAACAGAAACTTCAGGACCCTGCCACCCTCATTTTCTCTATCCTGACAAACGGAACAAAGCGTAAACGGATGTACCAAGTCAGAGACTGACCACCCACTTTAATATCTTCAGTGTTCTGTACGCATTGTAAGGGACAGTGTGTTTCTATTCACATGAATACAGTGCTCAATATATGAGACAATAATCATACTTACAGGGTGGCAACTGCTAGGCGACTAGACTAATGGCTCCATTTAACTTTCAAAAGAAATGTATATTTTCGTCTCCCTTAGGTGTTGCACTAGCACTAAGTCCAATCAAGTGATAATTATCTACTTTGTTGTTAGTTATGTTTGGTTATAAACAGCACAAAAATATGAAAAACTTAATGCAGTACATGTGAATTTAAATGCCATTAACAATCATTCAAGAAGTTCACCCACTTTTACACATGGCACAAGTTTCTATGGAAATTCACATTTTCTTCTCCCGTGATGATAGGCATTGCACCAAAGCAGAGTCCCATCAAGTAGTCACATTTTTCTTTGCTTATTTAGGATGCTCTTCGTCAAGTCGGCTTGGCTTCACACTGGGAGCAATGTCAGTCTTTGAAAAAAAAAAAAAAAACTTCTGTATCTGTCCCTAAAAGACTTGATTTTAAAAATATTTTTTATGTTCTTTTTGAAAAATGTATTCTACAATGGTAGGCAAGTTGACCTTCTCACATTCTTCATTTTGCTGCACAAAAGGAATTCTCTAAGTTTTTGGCGTGCCCCATAAAGTTAAAGAAATCTGTGTTTTCCATGCTTTGAACAGTATGTTTTTCTTCTACATGCAAGGCAAATTATTAATTTGAGTTTGGATGGAACAAATACAGTACTAGCAGTACTCAATGCTGAATGAACAGCACTATGTGCTGATTCTGTCTCATTCTGGTATAGTTAAACATTTTTTTAAGTATATGAAAGTAATATTTTAGAGGTGCTTACAACATGAAGCAACATTGTGGCTATGACCAAATTCTTGTTCTGACCACAGCAACCACCAGAGAACAAAAATACTTCCTTCACAATATTCTTACAATCACGATCACAATGAAACATGTAAAGGCATGCAGCAATATCAGAGGATCCTCTGCAGCCTAAACCCTCATGCAAAATAAAACAAGCACAATATTTAGTATCAATGACACAAGCTGACACTTCAAAGCTATTGGTAGCAATAATTTTCCTTTTCCTGAGTACAACTCGGGTTGAATGTCATTTTAATTAAAAAAGAATCACATCTTAAAAATTGTATAATGAATGACAATGTTGTGCATTATCAGATGTCACTATCTGCTTTGTGCTGTACAAAAATGAACTTATTAAGGAAAATAGTCCTTCACATAAAGCTCTTCAAGATGAGTGGACATATAGTCTTAACTCAAAGTCGCCAATTTTGAAGTTACAACACTATGTCTACTGTACGACAATTTGTTTATTACAACCAACTTATTTAAATACGAGTCTCTCTCTTTCATGTATGTACTGTAAAACAGTAACATGGCAGGGATTTGATAACTGGTATGCGAGGAAGTTGACACAATATTAAAAATGGATACAACAAAAATATATAATTTATTTTGTAGACAAAATCAGGTAAAGAACTTACTATTTTCACAAAATATGTCAGTTGGAATATGAACAATGCAGTTTCCTTTCTTGAGACACCCAGTTAAATTATTGTTGTAAGCACGTACACATTGACCTTTAAATATTCATAGCTCCACACACTGTGACTTCTTAGGAAAGACTAAAATATGTGTTAAAATATATGTTGCTTATATTTAAGCATAACACAATCTTCTGCTTTAATCCCCTTTGAGAACGTGCATCATTCGGTGCTCAGTGCGGCGATGGCGACGCGCTATGGAACTTATTGGAACCTTTATCGGCACTCTAAGACAATTTTTTGACTCGGTTGACTTCTGTTCTCTTGCTTCCCCCCTTCTCTTCTTCCCTGTGCCTGCAGAGTCTGTTAAGCCCTGGCCAGGTTTAACTCGTGTGCTTGTGATAGTTTGTAACTTGACTTCTTCTACATCTTGAGTTCAGCTAACATGTAAGTCCTCTGATCCAGTAACGTAATTTGTAGGTTGGGAATTTGTTCCCCCATGACGTGAAAATGACGTGAAAGTGGCTGCCGTCATGAATTTATAATTTCTTAATTCTAGTAATTTTTCCAATATTAACTTTTTTAGATGCCTTCTATCAAAAATTCCTCTTGGGTATAAATCATGTTAAGAAAAGGTTTGCTCGTTACATTGTTTGGTGATTTCCTTTTGTAATGCGTGTTTCTTGATATCAGGCGCCGTGATGACCCTAGATCTTTAAGCTATTTTTTGCTCTGTGTTTCTTTCAGTTAGTTGTTTGCAAGCATTAAAATTTTCCTGACTGGTCACTAGAGCTTGTCAAATTGGAGCTCTGGGAAATTTCGTAGTTAATATTCAGGAGTTAGTTTCACTGTTTGATTTTACGGTCGAAAATATGTCATGGTCACGCTGCACACACAATTTTAACGTTGTTTGCATTGGGCTCATTTGTCCTGATAGGAACTATTTTGATGTCGAGATAATTATGTGAACTCACTATATTTATATTTATTGTATTCATTGTAAACTTATTGTAACCGTTCCTGTGTGTAGGAGCACTATCGTGTATGGTTAAAATTTCATGATTGTATGGTCCACCTAAACCTTAATTCTAACCTATATTTATGGACTGTATAATGAACTATTTAAAAGCGTAGGAGCACTAGTATGTATTGTTAATGTAAACTGGCGTGATTGTATGGATCATTAAACACATTATAACTCTAGCATATGTTCATTGATTGCTTATTGGAAATATGAAATTCACAGCATATGTTTTTGAAAACATTTGATTTGCAAAAAATAAACAAGAGCAAGCCTCTATCATGCTCCTGGGACTTTATTCTAAGTTTCTCGAGAAGTCAATCGTAATCTTTCGATTTCGATCCCGCGAGACCGCGCCCAAAATGATCGAGAAAGAAAACACTCAAAATTGGTATTCTAAGTATATGGTCGATAAGTCACCTCTTCGCTTCGGCAAAGTTCGGGTTATCGACTTCCCCCTCTAGCATTTTTCTCAACCATCTTTACTTACAAATAACAACCAACTGTACAAAAATAAATACTTGAAATTGCTACGAAAAAATTACATGAAAAATAACTTTTGGTCTAAATATTACTCTTGTAAGTTAAATAATTTAATATTTTAGTCGGTAAGAAAGTAACTCGCTGATGTTGGGATTCTTATTAAGTTAAATAAAGAATATTTTCGAAACTATTTGCACGGAATATTTTCTGCTTAGTGTGTTGGAACTATGTTTCGTTTCAGCACAACTCTTGACATTAATGGCTTCTAGGAACTCGCCGAACAATATTAAATTACAACATTTCGTAGAAAATTAGTAAAGAGATTATGTATATGCGTGTCTTAATAAATAGTCAGAGCTCAAATATACTGCAAGAACAAAAAGTCTGTATTACCACTGGCGAAATATTTTATTTTTACACTAACATGACAGAAACGTAAAATAATTTTTAAAAATCATAGAAATACCTTTTGAAAATTAATTTACTTATGACTTGTCAACGCTAGAATATAGCGTACATATTATAATACATATTAAAAAATATCACGTTTTTGTGACGAATCGAACTTCAAAATTATTATTTCGCAGGAACCAGCACCCTAATGCCTCTAACCACAGGGCCACTTATCATTTCAAAATATGCGAACTCATAATAATCTACTACTTAACATAGTACTTGAATTGCGTAAAATACTTAAGAATTTGCACAGTTTTAGCACTTCGAATAATATTTAAGATACAGTAAAATTCATTGCATACATCGGTAAAATATTGCTATACTTAAGTTAAAATGTGCATGTCGTAATTTGCTCTTTTACAGGCATTACAGTATCATAAATATACAACTTAAACACCATTCGGTTATTACTTTGGAATATTGAAATCTATTCTACCACAATAGGCTTAGTAAAAAAAATACAAACTCTGAGAAGATTTGAACCGAGACATAAATAACTCTAGGTTACAAAGCCAAAATGCTAACCACACACCTAGCAATGCACATATTATGTGTAGACTAAAATAGCTATAGTTAAGAAACGTAACAAAAGATTTATTTTTAAATTTTTTTTTAATTTGTGTGCACGCTATGGAACTGTTTAATTACGTTTAATAAGTGGGGATGTGAAACATTGTGCATATAATATTTACCCGCATCAAGCCACCCTCCTCGTCCGCAATGTGGTTTATAATAAGTGAGATACTAAGTTAATAATTCTTTGACACACTTCAAACTATGACTTTAACGAAACACTAATGTTATTACATCAAGCACGACGTTAAGAGAGAGAGGAGATTCATAAATACTGTGCCGATCTATAATAAACGTAACCTTCACATTTCCTTCCGCCATGTTTGTTAACAAGACTTCCCGATCGTGAAACAGATGTCGACAGCACAGTAGCACTCGAAACATTTCGATCGTTGATAAACGACAATCGAAAGCTTTCGAGACACCATTTCTTACTTAGAATTACAAACTTCCCAAATATGATCGGAATCGAAACTTCACTATCGTAAACTTCGTGCCGAGAAACTTAGAATAAACCCCCTGCTTTCTGGGTAAACTATTGTTAATATGTTCAGACTTATTATAAATATGTATCTGTGTATATATACACACATACATACGTATACATATATATACACACATACATACGTATACATATATATACACACATACGTATACATATATATACACACATACGTATACATATATATACACACACACATACGTATACATATATATACACACATACGTATATATATATATATACACACACACATACGTATATATATATTTATTTATATATATATATATACACACACACATACATACGTATATACAGGATGAGTCATCAGCTCTGCGACAAACTGTGACAGGATGTTCCTTGCAAAATAACAGTTAGAAAATGTCTGGCAACGAATGCCTGGAAACCACTCCTAAGGGCAGGAAACCCCTGTGAAGATGGGGTTGCAAGTATGGTTTTTATTGAATTTGACGGGAACCATTTGATATTAAGGGATGAAAATTTGTA
>PNEQ01115832.1:0-12254 GCA_003012365.1 Medauroidea extradentata
ACAAAAGAAAACTCGCTGTTTCCAATGCAGCCAAACACGCGCCTTTGTAACTAGAAGTAACTATGTGTAGAAATTTAATATTATAATATTTCTGTTGATTATTCTAAACAGAGAGATACCGACTGTCAAAATTCCCACTAGCAAGAAGCAGAAATAGATACTCCTCCGTTGGTATTACACGAATTTATTATTTTTTTTTTTAGTGTGTTCAGCTTTCCACACATATGCGTTGGCACCTCGGACCCTAGCCGAAGATACACGAACTTGCCCGAAGCATGCGCTACGAGAGAGAGGGAATGCTATCTCTCTCTCTGTCTGCGCTTCTTTACGGAGTCGTTCCGTTATTTAAAATTATTGATGCCTCTTCGTTCATTTAAGTCGCGTTCTTCGTTAAATTCTCTGTAAATTTACTGTTTTTTCTAACAGTGTACGCATCTCTTCTCTTCGCGGCAAAGTGTGGACAATCAAGAATTAGCACTTAGATTTATTCTCTTAGCTTGTCTTCTCTTCGTTTCGCACCAGTGTGCGTACATATTAACTATAGGAGTCATAGCAATAATTAATACCAATATTTTTTAAAGAAACTCACTAAGATATGATTTTAAATTGTAGAAACATATTTCCATGAATTTATGGGATGTTACGTTCAAACATCCATAAACTGGCAATACGGACAAACTCCCGTAAACAAAAACTACGAAAGCCACTTCCGTATAATTACAGTACTTTCCTGTAAATATTTATGTGAATTTACGGAAATTTTTAACAGTGCAGTTTGTTTCAGTACCGAACGTGCACATCTGTAGATCTTACCACAAACAGTGATTGGGTGTTAAACTCTTACCTGTCTTGGAGTTCTACAGGCAAATCACAGCTGTGTGAAGTTATAGTAACATTTTTATGATTGGCACAGTCTATTAAAGAGCGTCACTTCATAAAGGCACGCTGCAAATAACCATGCAGCACAACTGCAGATATGCACGTAATGCATCGAAACGGACGGATTCTAATTTTTTTCCGCGAAAAGATCGTGGCTCTAACAATGGCCAATTCCGATACAAAACCTTCACTGTTATACGTAACACTTAGGAGCGTAGCAAACCGTTAAAATTTTCCAGATTATTTCCTGTGTCTCTTGACAAGAATTTCAGATTATTGTGATCTTAGAAAGATCTGTGCAATGGGAGTGCATGACTGGATTTAGTTGCTTGGACATACTCCATTGCGAAATAAATGATTGTCAAAGTAAATTAAAGGTGATAGAAAAACACAAATAAGCTGAGTATGCTTTAGTCAACAGAATACATACACAACATAAAATTTCGTATTTGACCCCATTCCATTTAAGGAATTATATGTTGTGTATGCATCCAATTGACTAAATCATACTCTGCTTATTTATGATATTCTCTTATCATTAGTTTTCTTCGGCACTCATCTATACCTCAATGGAGCCAATGTGGTCAGATTGTTATGTTACGATTAAAACATTTGTAAAAATACATATCTTAAGGACGTTGGACCCGTAAAAATTCAAAATTTTATATTTGTGCCAAACACTGGTCAACTTTTACACATCAGATGACATATCATTTCCCCAAATAAAAAAAATTAGGTCCCGTAGTTTTAGCATAATCATCTATCAAAGTCGCAAAATGGCAGTTGCGGTGTAGCCAAAATAATAAAAAATAATTATTTTGCAGAAACAAGTTTATTCATATTAATTCTTAATGATGTGAGCTACTTCAAGACACTTTTGTGAACACAAAGCGATACGTTTTTGTATTTTTAAAAAATTGATGAAAATGAGTAAATTTTTGCATAACTTTGACTTTTGGCTACTACTGAAATTTTCAAAACTAACATTTGTCAACCATGTCGTAAAATGCATTTATACACTGACTATCAGTTACTGTAATGTTGAATTTATTAGTTAATTACTTTTTTTTTATTTTGGCTACACCGTAATGACCATTTTGTGACTTTGACGAGTGATTATGCAAAAACTATGGGGCCTAATTTTTATTTTATTTTGGGAAATGACGTGTTATCTGATGTGCAAAAGTTGAACAGTGTTTCGCACAAATATAAAAAAATGAAAACTTACGGGTCCAACGCCCTTAATAAGCTGCGATCCTTACAAAGAGTGAGGCATCAACGGCTAGTGATAATTCAGTGGTGTTCGGGTAAAGTGATATAAGTAGAGACAGAAAATTTTCGCGAATATAATTTTGCAACAAATTGTTTGGAACCCCTTGCGCATTTGCAACACTGATTCACGGTTATTGGGCAGCGTGTGTTTGTGCACATGCGTCGCCCAATCGACTAAGCAAATCAGGTTTAAGTTACTGTGACACAACACGTCTCTGATAAGCGGTTATAAATCAAGACGCCTCAGAGTATAAACATCCAATCACTCACCGTGAAGCATAGCTGCAGTTGTGCACGGAATTTATTGAAACAATGTGTTACAAATTATTTTTGCGAAAATTTCTGATCTCCTCTTATACCACTTTACCCGAACACCACTGATTTTTTAACTAATTTCAAAAAAGTATGGTTTATCTCAGTCACCTATTATGATTTTTTAAAATTAAACTTTCCCTGCTAGTTGTATCGGCAAACAAGGACAAAATTACTGGCTGAAAATAATCCCGGACTTTCGAAGTATTTTGCGCATTGAGTTTATCATTGTCTTTATTGTACATTGTTTGAAATTTGGACTATTTTGGCCAGCACTTCAGTATTTGATCATATATTACTATCCACATAGGAAGATCTCATATTTAGGGATACGAAAAATTTGCGAATTCAACTACCTAAACATTATAATTCACTATGTGCGTACTGAAGCCCCTACCATATGTTAATAGCTGCTATTCAGTGAAACAGCAAACAATGAAGAAGTATACATGTCTTTAGTATGCATATGACAGTGGAGTCTTACGTGCAGGGAATTGAATTCGCAAATTCTTCCCTTCCTTACTCATTTTCCGTTCTGACTTCTGTCTAACTGCAAAACGTCTCCATTCTGAGCCTATTTAAGAATCAGATAACATTTTAATTATCAGTAAGCATATTTTAGGAACCTTTAGCCTGGGTGTTTTGTACACCCATGCACGAAGTTGTAGCCTAAAAAGAAACCATGCTCGTCTGAAATTATTTACTATTTGATTTTGTTCATAAAACTCTTAATATGCCGTATGGCGAAAACGGCTAAATATTTAACTACATATTGAATAACATACATTCACATATCTACCCAAGAATTGAACCTGCGAACTTACGACGCGAAGTTATCAGTAAAGAATGCAAACCGTCGTTTATTATTTAGTACAGGATGTTAAAATAAAAGTATTCAATATTTTAATGCGATGTATTTGCCTATACACTAAAAGTAAACAACAATTATATATACATATATATGTATATATATACATACATATATATACACATATATATATATATATATATATATATATATATATATATACACGTGAGTCCTAAAACAAATACCGTAGGAGCTAAGAGACCTTGTTTATCATTCGTCATCGCTACGGTATGCGCTTCAAGTGAGGTTTAAGAGGATTTTGTACTGGTTTCAATCCGCGTTTGACGCGTGGTAACAGTGGACGGTGCGATAAGAGCCAGAGTACCACGCTAGACGAGAAACATATCGTCGTTATTCACAGTGCGCCAAATTGGCGTGCAAGGTTTTCTCTGTGCTTTTTTTTTCGATGAGATTTTAGCGGTGACGCTGAAATTTTATTTTAGGATAGTACGAATAGAAGGCCAATGTACGCATATTGCTTCGCACTTACCAATTCAGAAGGTATTTTCGAAGTTACAGCAGTCGAAAAAAGCCGTTTTTAGCCACCTTGAGAGACTTGAAAATCATGTTTCGATCAAGCATGCTCTAATTTTTATATTTATAGAAGCGAAGTTTCAAGTGTGTTCTTTTCGTAGATAAACGTAATATTAACAAGTTCGGTGGTTCAAGCGTAAAAAAGAATACGCAAAACACTACACAGTCCATGTGCTAGGCGAGGACTTCCCTTAATGGACGATGGATTGATCTTGGAGGTATAGAAATTTTGCCCTTCCGTTTCCTTGACATTAATCCCTTAGATTTTTAGTTAAGGGAAAACTTGTAGACTTTTGTGTGTGGAACCCAGTCAATGACATACAAGCTCTAAGACGAACGTGCCAACAATGACTGCAAGTAAATGTGATACCAACCAGAAGTGTTTCAAACGTTGCGTTATTCCCTACAACATTGGATCCAAGGATACATCACTTTGGGTTTACTTCACACAGAGCACAGAAAGTAGCGATGGAGAGTGGAAAAGAAGTTTACACAGCTCTTATGATATTGGTTTTAGGACCCGTGATCGTTTGACGTTTTTATCTTGTTGTCGTGTATGCTGCCTCCTCTCAAACAATTGCATACTTTCATTTTAACTCCCTAGATATGTGATAATATACAAGCATGTGAACATCAAGGAATTTTTTTGCCGAAATCGTTTGATTGATTCAGAATATTTAATCACATTATTTTCCTATCCATGTAGTCTGGATTACAATTGACCCATATCTGTTCAAAAATAAAACAGTTGTAATAAGAAATAAGTCAAAATCGAAGAGCAAGATTTAAAAATTCCTGCATTATTAATAAAAAAAAACTTAACAGTGCAAAATTTTGAATTGTAATAAAATAACTTATGAAAACAGTAAGAAATAGGCGTCGTGGATAGGGATAGTATTTAAATTGATTAATTGTTGAATGAAAGTGTAATGTTACCTTTTGGGGAATAAATTTAATAATAGGGCTATCCCTTGACAAGTTTGAAAAATTACTACATACAATTGAGAGAAATTACTACGTATAGGGCCTAAATTTGAAACATTACTACGTCTAGACGGGATAAAATACTACGAAAACACGGGAAAAAATTACTATGTAAACAAAGGATAAATTGCTTTTAGTACTTCATCGCTTAATTCGGTGCACTAAAACTGCAAATATTTATGAAAATGTTAATGTTCAAACATTAAATTTAATGTGTTCGATGTATAAATAAAAGAATACACCAAATACGTCATAATCAGTGCACAAACTGTAGGTAGGGCGATTTGGATGGTCCCTAACCAAAATGAGATAGAGAGCCGATGATATGTAACATGACACCTATTTGTTTATGTCAGCAGCTTCTCCAATTTCCATGTGACTCTTTGTTCACTTCCTATTTAGAATCTGTGGATAGAGTTTGGAGATACAGGCCGAATCTTTGAACTCGGCCGCCATCTTGGATATGTCATTTTACGCAACCTTCTAAAATTTTGCAAAATATTCCCAGTATAAATTCAGCAAAATACGCAGAAATATTAAACTAATCTTTCCCACTGGCTATTTTGGCGTCCTCCCGACTCCTGTAGTTGACCAACATGTGTTCATACAACTGGAGAACGCCTTCTTCGTATTTCAGCATTTGTTGTAGACGGAGGCCAGCATATTTCATTCATTAAAATGTTTTTGTAAATTTGTGACTTCATTCGCCGCTAGGTTCACCGATTAATCGAACAGTGTCTCAAAAACGAAAGTATATCAATTGAGAACGTGTATTTTATGATTTTTCGACATCAGTTCTTTATAAGAGCTGCTGCTAAGAATTCAGAATTTTGGTCAAACATGACGCATTACAAGTTAACCGCCACTTATAGGCAAATTTTGTCGCACTAGCAGACTACAGAGTATAAAAAAAAATATTTGTGCTTTTACAAAACAATTCCTTTGAATCTAGTTTCTCAATAATATTTTTGAAAGCTTACAAAATGTTGTAAATTTTACAGAAAATGCTTGTGTGTGTGTGTATATATATATATATATATATATATATATATATATATATATATATATATATATATATATATATATATATATATATATACACAAACATAATAGTGAATTAACAAATGAATTCATGTAAATTTTATATAAATTTTTTGAAGTATCACAAAAAAAATTTGAACTAGTTTACAAGAAATTGTTTGTAAAAGTACACAATATTTTATAAGTTGTGACAGGCCGTCAAAGGTTATTTAGTATCACGTCAAACACACTGCTCATAAAAATATATTCCACTAGTCCTCACAAGTATTTGTAAAATTTAGACCACTTTAATGACCTGCGACATCATTGCTGTAGTGCCTAGACTGATAAATATCCTGGCGTTAGTTTACAAGAATTTTCTTGTAATAACTGCGTTTTTCGCAAATATTTGATCCGGTACGAAACAACTTTTGTTTACTTTTTTTTCTGAAAATGCTTATTGAACAACAAAAATAGAAATTGTACTCTCCTCAATAATCATTATTGAACATTTTTGTAAAAAGTATGTGCAAAGAACGTGCCAAATTCGCGTTACTTTCTGGTATTAGACTAGATTGTAAGCTGCTGTACGTTCTCTCGATGTCTCCTATTGGCCCACAATACATTGGCTGACGCAGAGATCACTTCTAAAAATAACTGAACTATAGCTTGTCCAATATCCCGCAATGTATTTAAACACGTGAATATCACATAAAGGGTCGTGGCCAAAGAACTCACGGATTGTGTTCAGGTTGATACACTTCAGTGAAGTTTGGTCTGTCAGCAAATAATAACGCGTATTTTGCATGCTTCAGTGATAGATGTATATTCGTTTTGGAACACGAAGCAATGTTTGAATGTGTAGCTGTTATCATTACCGATGATCATGCAAACTAAAATTTATTTATTGTTAGCGAACTTATTGTTACGTTTTTTTAATCACAATTTCCCTTCTATCATACTTGGAGGTACATAAATTTAGCAGATACATTCCAGGCCAGATTGAGCGCCAATTATGTATACTTCATTGTCATATCTGTAACTTGCTGGCGGCTGTTACAAAACGCGTTTGACTACTGCAAGTTAGTATAGTAAATAAGGAAATAATGCGAAGTGCTATCGCTTGCTAACTGCTTGTACGGATAAGCCAATAGATAATCGATTGTGGCCAGTGGGTGTATAGGACTGACAAGTCTAGGTTGCTGCCAGATGAATTCGCGAAATTGACGTGCCTCTAATCATACTCTATGTTAAGATCAGGTGCACAATATGCAGACCTTGAGTACATTTTCTATCCGGGATTTAGCGCTGTTCGTATGGTGAAATTTCTCGTGTGTATCCTCAGCAAGATGTGCACTTTTCCAATCACACCAACCAACTTAGTCGTTCCATTACCTGGTGTATTTATGAAAATCTTATTTCTACTTTCAGATGAGTTTGCCCGTTAATTACATGTGGACAAGAAGAATGACTTCGTGAGTGGAGTTGCTTTGGCGGAAAACGTAAAAGTGCATATACAAGTAACTTAAAGAAATACGGAAAACTAAGTACCAGAAAATTGTGTTGGACGTTTTTCTCTCTGCGACTGGTACGTGTCGTAAAATTACGCTACGACACGCAGAATCTTTATAAACTTCTCATTGCTTTAGGAATCGATGCATTTGTCTACAAATCCTTGTGAAAATACAAAATAATATTTTCTTGTCAAATCATTCGTCTATAAAGTTACAGTACAAAGGTAAACTTTGAAGTAATGCAAAGAAATTCCTTGTATAAACCGACAATTCCTGTGCTGTAGATTTCTTTTATAAAAATTACCAGGCATTTTTTTTTAAGTTGTACAAACTTTCATAAACGCACAAATGTTTTCCTTGTAAATTTATTTGTTTGCTTAGTTACAAATATTTCCATTAGAAAGAAACTAAGGGAAAATGTGTAGTCTACCAAAATCATAGGTTCGCAGGGAATTATTTAATTAAAGAAAAACCACATCCCCTGGAAAGTATTTTTCTGGAATAAAGTGAATTATATTATTGATTACATGCTTTAAAAGGAAGAGAGGTATCACTGAACTGTATACTGACTGTATACAAAAACAACGGCGCGTGAGTTAATGTGGTTTTGGGGTAAGCTGCGTAGTGTTCAAGCGTAAGCTTTCTGGTTCGAATCTTAGTATCATCAGGATTTTTTTTTTGTTATCGTGAGTAATTTAATAAATAAGTTCAGTGTAACTTACAAAATAAAACGGGACACTCTAATTTTAATTTTTTCCTTATTGCAAGCACAACTAAAAACATATCCCTTGCAGTTTTACGAACGTATACATTGTATTTTCTTTTTAGATCAACCATTGTAATTTTACAAGGAATTTATTTAGAAACTGTGTTTCCAAAAAAATTTTTTTAAGTATCTTACATCTATTTTTATTGAAGAAGGAGTATTGCGAATATCTAAAGAAAAATCTGGGCTTAGAAAGATTCTTCAGTTATGTGTGTATAGTAAAACGATATCCACACGGGATATAATTATACCACTGATGGCTCATCTGTGCGCTGTTCGCTGGCGAAGCCAAATGACAGTCACAACAACTATCTTCAATCTTTATTAATCTCCAATCTGAAGAATGTACTTAATAATATTCGTATTTCTTGTCAAATTGTTAAATTTTAGCGACAAAAATGGTCAATCATGTTCGGGTAATTTAAGAATGCAATTTAATAATATATATATATTAATTATATGTGTTCAATAGAAGAATGCTGTTTGTGAAAATGTGTCCATAATAATTTTCGCTATGCAAGTAAACGAATTTAATTTTTAAAAAATTTAAGTAACAAAAACATATGAATAAACGGTAGTCGGGTTAAAATCTCGCCAATAGCGCTTCGGCGTGATTACAAGCAAGTGACTTTAAAAAGGTTTTTCTTTTTTTGCTGGAGTCTGAAAACTGGCATACATAAATCTGGTTTGGAAAATTTCTTATCTTATTTTGAAAGTGATATTTTGAAATTATGTACGTAGTGAAACCACTTACCTTGATACTGTTCACTTAATCCTTAACAAAACCTAATCGATATTCACTTCCACCGATTCCTTCGATTTTTTTTGGCGATGCACCTTAAGGAATTTAAGTTTTGCATCTTCTTCTAAACTTTCGTATGCAGTTATAATATTTTTGAAATTTGGTCGCGAAAGTATTTTTTGCAACACTTTGTTTCAATGTCTAATGTGCACGTCGGTAGCTCTGCCTTAATAGTTATTGGCAGCGCATCATTGTTCAGATATGTCTCTCATGTGACTGCACCAGTAATAATAAGACAATTGTGACAACATACGTCTGTGATTTGCCAGTGGACAGGCTAGAGTTAAAACATCCAATCACTGACCAGGAAGCAAAGAAGCAGATGTGTACATAAGGCACTGAATCAAATAGGTGCAACAATATTTTCGCCATAAAATCGTGGCTCTAGGGATAACTTATAACACACTACACCTCTAAATGAATCAATTTATAGAATCATATCGACAAGCAGTATCCAACGTGAAATCATTTGAATATTACTAGCCCGTTGAGAAATTTTAGCCAATTTTATACTTGGCCCTTCATATCCAAATGTCTAAAACGTGAAGTCAAAAATCACATATCACGAAAATATATTCATTTTTGTTTCTAAAAAGATGAACATAGAATACTCAAATTTAAAAAAAAAAGATAGTGTTTTAAACTGATTCGTTGAAAAGAAATTCATTTGACACTTTCATAATTTGATCTCTGGGGATGTAAGTTTGTTAGGCACATTACTTAAGGACGCCACCCGTCATGCGCTTCAAATGTGTCGCAGTATGTTCGTAAATACGTTTTTCTTTGCTAAACTCTTCCACAAGTGCCCATTGTGCCAATAGGATAAGAAAACACACTACGGACATGGTCGGAATGCAATTGTTAAGTCACAGTGCTAATTTAAAAAAACCCAGTTTCTGAGCCGTCCGCAATTTCTGAAGACTACATTTCCAGACTGTCGTACTTCAAATAGGTATTTACAGGACGTACGCGAAACTCATCAGACATAAACATGTACATAACTTTGCCGAAGACTTTCCAGCAATGATATTGTGTGGTCATCGCTTGAAGTCCCATATATAGTGGAATTGGATCAGTGGGAAACTTACACGTTAGTTCATCGCCTGGCTCGTTGTGGAGATGTGGCGTTTGATACCTTCTTCATGGTCGTTGAATGAGAAATTTTGGTCAGCGCTCAATATCGAGGCTTGAGCGCTGGTGAGGGATGACATGAGGCGAGTGTGGATCAGCACCTAAATGAAAAGGCAGGGGAAACGGGAGGTCCCCTAGAAAATCCGCCGACCAGCTGCATCGTCCGGCGTGATGCCCTCATGCGAAAATCCGGGGCCTGACCCCGCCAGGAATCGAACCCGGATCGCCTTGGCGGGAGGCGATTTGTCTGATCATTCAGGCACCGCGGCCCCTATCAGGTACAGCCAAGATTTTAAGGCGTATGTTATACATAATAAGGTAAGGGGAGCACTTCTAATAACTATTTAGATATTGATGACATATAATAAAGTCTAATAGAGGAAATGATTGATTACTTGTCTCCTGCATAAATATTAATCAAACTTGCGGAAATCAAAAAGTTCTGGAAACTTTATTAATAAAATCACAAATATAGGCAACTGGGCAATATTACCTGCAGCAGCATATAATAAGGCCTATGTTAAAAAAATGATAATAAATAAAAAAGCCAGAAAAATGGTAAATTCTTCACATTTAAAATACAAAAAGATAAAATAATGATAAAAACTTTATTTCTTACATATAAAAGTAACTTTTAAATAAAACTTATTTTATTGCTATTATTTAATTATATTTTAATTAAAGTTATGACTATTGGTATACACTACAGATTCAGAGTATTGACACAGATTGGTTTAAAGTTTGAACAAATTAAGTACCACAAATATATTCTTAGTGCATAGCACTGCTTCCAGTTCTTAATTTAAAAAAGTAAAAAATAAAACAATCACACTAAATCACCAATTAAAATTTCTAATGGATGAGGAAAAGAAACGTATTGCATCAATTGGATTGTGAGGAATAAGTCAAATTCCTTAAATTTATTAAATACTTCGTCAGAAATGGTAAAATAAAAATCGAAACAAATAAAATTCCGACTGTTTAAAATTTTTCACAGTTATGTGCCTCTATAAATAACTTTAAATGCCCAGCCATTAATTTACGAAGTCAGAACCGTCTGTGACATTAACTATCGTATCCACCAGTTGAAATTATCAACCGAAATTAAAAATAAAAGTACCACAAACAATAAAGTAAAATCTCAAAATGAATTGGTGACAGTAAACCACATTAGTTACTCATTACGTTTCAGCTGTAAGTCCAACACAGTTATAGTGGCTCCAGGTATTGCATGAAGACGTACCCTCATGTCTGCAACAAAATATTGGCAAACACCGCACAGACATGGCTCTCCACTAGCTTTCGAGGTGGTTGGTTGAATCATGGTTACAGTGGGTTGGACGGATTCTTGTCCAATGAGATTGCTGTTCAGAGTTTGAGCTATGTAGTTAACAGCTTTCTTGCGGAGGATTGTGTGACGGTTACGTTTGATGTTTGGTTTACTTGGAATGGTAACTTCAGAAGATTTGCCAATCTTTGAAAGAGTGACATGTCATCACCTGACTCTTCTCGGCGTGTTAAAAGACTACCGGGCGTAATATACATAGCCATAGTTTCTTAAAATCCGACGGAATATTAACAAAAAATGACCATATTATGTCAGGTTGTTAAAATAATTTTCTGGGGAGTAACTGAACATAGTCATAGCAACTGACATATTTTCTTTAAACCTTGTTTTAATGAAAATAAATGCAACACGGACAACATAGCGGTTAACAGCCCCCGAGTGATCTGAATGCACGTGAACCACAGATAAATTCAAGAAATAAAAATACACTTTAAAACAAAATGTTATTTTTGATATTTCTGAACGTTAACCACCTTATAGTAAACGCCAAAATGCGATTGTTTAAGTTATTTCAACAAAATGTCAGTTATATTAACATGTTACGTAAACTATATTGTTACATGTTTGAGAACACAAACTTTACATGTGGGCAATTCCCATGAGTTCTTTGGGATAGAGGTCTTAGAATTACAAATAAAAGAGTTAAATTAAGTACTGGATTTAATAGCTCACAAAGCTACGAAATACACAAAACAGTAATCAACTAGAACTCTCACAACACAATTAGTTATGTACACAATTACTCCTGTGTCACAGACACGTTAATTAACTTTGACAATTAAAGCACAAGAAAAGTCTACCATCAATTAATTAAACACTATAAA
>PNEQ01115833.1:0-12254 GCA_003012365.1 Medauroidea extradentata
TTTCTTTCCACGCATCTTCTCTAAGGTTTTTATTGTGGTAATCTTTCTCCTTAGGGTCCCACAACAAACGTTGCTGTTCGTATAATCGCACCAACGTACGACACTTTTCAGTATCCATGTGGGCGAGGCAAACCTGCAGCGAGGCAACGAAGTACCGTCCACACAGATAGCTCGGCTCGCACTGAGGCGCCTTTGAGCATGGCACAAAAACCGACTCCACACGGCTCGTCCTGAGGCAGCCTCGCCCGAGCCAACACGAGCCATGCCTCGCGCGGCAAGCGGGTATCCACATCACGAGGCTGCCTCACGAGGCTGCCTCGTGAGGAAGCCTCGCAATGTCGATACGCGCCTTTAGATGCGCATGCCAAGTGAGTTAAGCGGCCCGTGCAACACCGACGTATGTGAGACTTAATGACTAATGCCACCTTATCTCCTCCCACTCCCCCTCACTTCTCCATGCTCCCTCCCCTCTGCACTTCTCTCTCACACTCCACCACCGTGCCGTTATCTCAGCTATGCAGTTAGCCACCTGATGTGTGCATATCAACGATAGTGGCCAATAGTAGCTTACCTCTCACTTTCAAACCCTTTGCCCTTTGTAACAAGGACAACCAATGAGAAGGCAAGTTTCAAGTCTTGCCACTCTCTTGTCCAAATTTTTATAGCTGTGATTTCAACTACAGTAGAACACCGATTTAACGAAATGCCATGGGACCCGAAAATGCTTACTCTAAATCTTTGTTTCGTTATATCCGACTTCACACCCCCCCCCCCCAAAAGTTAAATCCTCTGGCATGTTTCGTCGAAATTTAAGGTAATTTTAAACAAAGCATAATGGCTCAAAACTATAACAAATACATTTGTCGTCAATAGATAAACCACAGCCGTGAAAAGAAAAGAAATTGGTGAAAAAATTCCAGTGGAACGCTCGGCGAGCGTGCGCATGATGAGTTGTGCGCCTCATCAACACGTGAGAAGTGATAACTAACACCACTGAGACGTCAATATTTCCATTTCTCTCCGGCCTGCTCCAACAACAAAAATTAAGGAAAATCCCATGAAAAATAGTAAAAAAAAAAAAAATATTTTAATGAAAACTGAATTAAAAGTTTGCGAGGCAACTGTAAAATAATAATTAAATATGCACGTCGGCGGCCATTGCAGCTTGAAAGCAGTCGTGGTCGTAAAATAAACTCGTGTTGGTCCGCTCGCTAAAAATACTTTGCACTCGAGCTGTTTGTAGCATCGTAGAAACAAACTATTAACATATACTGTAATAAATTCGTTGTAAAAAGTCTGCATAAATAATATCACTTTTTTTTATCAACTCGTTTTGTCACAGGATGCGAGTGAGTGTAAATAATCACGCTGCACACCACTGTATTCTATTGGTAATATAACAAATCAATACAGCACGCGGTACTGCAACACATTCTAACGGAGATGCGAAACACTATCTGTGAATTAGTTCTTGTGCTTGGTACCTAGATACATGTTCACTCGCCAGCTGCCGAGATGAGGATCTAGGTGCGCTTGTTAAGCAACACAGCGTTGCTCGCTCAGCCGCGCCCACGCGTGAGTATCTCAAAATCACTCCCGCAGCCAAAGTTTTCAACTAATTTAAACAAATTTTCTTTTTGTTTCTTGACGGATGGTTTAAGCTTTTCTACAGAGAAATAAGTATGTACGGTGGTCGGTGCTAGTATTTTTAAAGGACTTAACTTACAATTAATATTCAATTTTATCAGTTAGATATTTAATAAATTTAGTTTTGTAATTTTTTGAAGGTTCTAAAAATCCTTTTGGTAAGTAGCTGTTTTCGATATTCCCGAGTTCGTTAAATCGGGCTCTAATGTAGTGTTGCCAACTGTTGGGATGTGCCTGTTTGTAGTGTCACCATTGGGACGTTTCGGAGTTTTTAAAGAAAATGTCAGCCTTGCACTCCTTGGCGAGAGCTGTGCTGTAAGAAACGCACAGCTAAAAATAGATAATCACCCTTCTTGACTAGTAATCCACTCCCCTCACCACCAGCTAAGAAGCCAAGCCAGAATGTGCTTGTGCGCGCATGCATCAACTGCCGTGCCTTGTTTAGTGTACGTCGCAGCTGCAGCTACACCCACCCTCCCCCACCAATAACAGTCTGATAGTCACCTGCAACTTGAAGTCTATCTGGTGGCAAAGCAGAGTCACAGGCTTGTCTTTCCCCCTTACACTCCATCCCAGTCATGGTCTTTTTTTCCGTGTCTGGTGTTGGCAAGGGGGAGGGGGGAGTTTTAAGAGACATGTTTTTTTTTTTCCTTCATTACAGCACGTCAAAAAAAGGACCAGCATGGCACTCACTCAGTCTGTATAAGAAGCAAAAAAGAAAATAATCTGGTGTTACCACTTTTTTTTTCTCTAGCTTTACTGCGCGCATTAGAATTGATGTCGCCTTGACGTTGACAACTTTCGCTGTGTTATTGATCACTCGGCACATGAGGCATAGGGCTGGGCAATTCACTGCAGCATAAAAATAGCCTACCACTAGTCCTGTATGCTGCAAGTGTGCTGATACAGGGGAGCAAATACATGGTGTCTACTTAAAACCCAAACAGAACTTCCTCGGTAATTCCCGATTTTCCAGATGCAAATTCATACTTTTACACGTTATTTTCTCGATATCATTAAGAAATATACGAAATGTCAAAAATACAGTACAACCCCAATTTAACGAACTGCCACGGGACCCGAAAATGTTTACTCTAAATAGATGTTTCGTTAAATCAAACTTTAAATCCCCCCCCCCCCCCAAAAAAAAAGTTCAATCCTCAGGCATTTTTCGTCGGGAATGGAGGTAACTGTTTGAAAGTATGATAGCCCACAACAAACATCATATCGCAGTTATCATCAATAGGTAAGCCGCAGCCATAAAAGAAAAAAAAAATACGAAAAAAAACTTTAAAAACTGCAGCGGAACACTCGTCAAGCCGAGTGCGCACCCGGTGAGTTAGGCAGCCTGCTTGTGAGCATCAATACGTGAGAAGCGATGATAAACACAGCCGAGTCGTCTTTCTTTCCGTCTCTCTCCCGCGCCACCAAGAAACTTTAGGAAATTTCCATTTAAAAAAAGCCATGAAAACTGAAGTAAAAGTTTATGAAATAACAGTAAATAAATACGCGCAGTAGCGGCCATTGTAACTTGCAAGTTGCCGTGCTCCTGAAACAAACTGGTTGCTGCCCGCCTAAAAATATTTTGCACTTGTGCGTTTTTTAGCATCTGCGAAATATATTATTTACGTTAATAAATTTGTTGTAAAAAGTCGGCATAAATAATACAATAATGTATTTCATTTCATGGATACGCTGGTTTTATCACTGGACGTGTCAGGAAATAATCACACTGTACACAACTGCAATCTATCGGTAAAAGAATAAGGCGGTAAAGTACGTTGCACGGTAGCACATTCTGATGGAGACGCAAAACGCTATCTGTGAATTAGCACCCGCTGTCCGCTGCGGCGCTGTGTGGACTGGGTATCTAGATGCTCGTTCACTCGCCAGCCGCCCGGATTAGGATCTAGGTGCGCATTTGTTACGCAACACAGCGTCGCTCGGCCGCGCACGCTCAGCTCAAAATCACTCCCACGGCTGAAGTTTTCAACGAATTTTAACTATTCTTTTTTTGATTCTTGATGGATGATTTAACACTATCTACGGAGAAAAATTATTATACTGCGGCCAGTAAACATATTTTTAATAGACTTACACTACACTTGATATTTTATTTTATCAAAGTTACTTAGTTATTTCATACGTTTGTGGTTATTTTTTCATAGTTCCTCAAAATCCTTTCGTTAAATCACTGTTTTAGTTATTCCCGAGTTCGTTAAATCTGGGCTCTACTGCAGCATAAAAACTGAAATGATGCTTTACTTTCACAATAACCACCAAAACAATCACTTGCACTTACAGTCACATAAGAAAGAATAATATATATACTTCTTTTATAACTAAATTGAATAATGACAAGTCACTGAATACACTGCATTTTCTTTCTCTCAAATATAACAAAAACAGTCCTGTTTGTTTGTATGTTCTTTCACTGGAAAGAATTGACAGATACAAAAATAAAACTACTTACAACAATAAAATATAAAAACAAAAATTTTACATTAAAAACAGCCATATACTTACCAGTAAGTATTTTCAAAGTACAATTACACACTATTTCACTTTTTTTTTTTAAGACCTGCTAGTTCATCATCAGTAGCTTCAATGGCTGATTTTAAAATGAGACAAGTTAGGGATACATTTTTACTATGTTAGAACCGGTACTCCCACCACTAGCCAAAGCAAACTATCACCTTACCAACGATTCAACAGTTTCATTGGCTGTTTCTGAATAGAGCCTTGAAGAATACTTCATACCATCGCATCCTTGAAAAGTGCATCATTAAGGATGTGAACATTATTTTATTATTGTCCGAATTCTATCAAAGGTACAAGATACACTCTTCCACACACTCTTCGCTCAAGGACGAGTGCTACACATTCTCGCATCCTTGCGATAGTAATTTCTTTGAATTGAGAATTTGGACAGTATATTTATACATAAACTCACACTTAACTGCAAAGGATGCATTGCTTTTACGGCTGCGAGGATACACAGATCCAAGGAGTGATCCTACGAATTTGCATCAACCACTTTTGGTTTCACCAGCCATATACTGCAAATAATCCAAATGAACGGCTACTACTATCTTTAAATTATGTTCAGCCAAAAATTGTGTAAACAATAACTCAGCGTTTATTACACTTGTTTCTTCGGAAGTAGCAAAAAACATTGATACAGATTTATTGTTCGCCCTAGCTTTAAAATGTTCCGTATATTTCTTGAAATCAATATGCCGTATACAGTCATCCCTACCACTGTGCACAATCGAAAGATCACATGTACGTACTTACGTTACAAAACGCGTGGCAATCGGAAATATTTTGTAATGGGCCTCATTGGCAACTCTAATTTAACATATTTATTTTGTATATAATATGACAGTGGTCTTGTAATTGGTCTAGATAATGGTAGAGTGAAGTCTCGATAACTCGGACCTCGATGTCCCGGACTTCAGATAACTCGGACAGAATTCTTAAAAAATTCTTAATAATTTTTAATTAATTATTTCTTGGTTAAAATACATAGAAAATAGTTTCTGCTGGATTTAAATTCATCACATTATATTTTAGAACAGTATTAAACTTTATAACGTAGTCCTCCATCGCTACCTAGCCTTTAATAATCGCACAGTAAACATCTGGCAAGTTCCAAGTGGTAAAATGTTGCTAGCGTGGCGCGCGACGCACGAGTAAAGATGCAACGCAGCAGGACGACCTCTCACTTCTTTATCTTTCCTTCCTCTTCATCCTGCGAGCCAGCCAGACATAATACCAGGGGGATTTAAGACATATGAAACACTTAAGTAAAATGTTTCTTTGCAAAACATAAGTTTGTTTAAATATGTCAAATCAAATATCTGAATTATTAAAACTGTTAATATCTAATTATATTATACGTCATAATTAACTTAAACATACAAATAAATAGTAATTATGGAGAAATAACAATTAGTACATCGTAATGCTCAATAATGGTGTAGTTTTATTTTTAAAGCCATAAAAAAAAATTTCAATATCTAACCTGTAAAATAATATTCACACAAGAGCGTCAAAAAGATTTTTCACACCATTGTTGAAGAAAAACATACTTACTTATAGTCCGAATGTACTCGGATAGGAGTTTTGTACTTCTCAACATCTTTAAATTTTTCTGTTAAACCATCACAGCGCTTTTCACTTGCGGTAATTAGACCTTTCACGCCCCGAGTCACAAACACAACATTGCCTTCATTTAATGATTTCTTACAATGGAAACATGTTTCATCCATTATATTTCCATTAGACCTACAACATTAGTCAATACGCAAATAACTCACACTGTTGCATTAAGTTCAAACACACAACTGTAGTTAGTAGGGAAAACAAATAAAACGTACTCAACATGTACATCCATCTACTGACGAAGTACGAAACTATATAGTAAGGTACGGCCTGCAACCTAGGGGGTACGTTCGGAACTGAAACGAATCTACACTAGGTGGCGCGCGCTTGTACTTGAGCAACCGTACCTCGGTAACGGTTTGTCCCAGAGCGGTGTGAGATACACTGTTTAAAAGCTCAAATCTTAAGGAATTGCTTTTGTTTAGCTTATTTTTTTGTTATTCTCCGTATTTTTTTTTCCCAATGGATAGTTTTTTTGCATGAATTCCATGATGTTTGGTGAATTGTTAAAGTTCAATCAATTTTTTTTATACGTCTAGTATATTTTATTGCTGTGTCTGTGTATATATAACTTTGACGTAGTCCAGTGGTTAATTTGAATCGATCCCGGTGGATGTCAGTTGATGCAAATATTTGTTGGAGGCACATTTGCATCCTTGTGTCATTTAGGGTGACTTAGGACATTCTTGCACGAAAAAAATATGACGCCGACATAGGAAAATAGGGGAATTTCGGTATGTTGTTCAGCAAGGTGTCTAGTATCAATGACAAAATTTTCAGATTTACCTTATTTTTGTCGAACTATCTTTAAATATTCACCTAAAACTCCTGGGCTATATATGAATGCAAAATATAAACGCTATAAGGAGGCTTAGTTAATGCTATTTTCCAGTGTCCCTAACCGTTATACATTAACAAGAATACATAACATTAGCGATAGTGGTCCTTACCTCCTCGAGTTCTTGCAAGGCGTCACACACCAGCATCTCATTCCACTGCAACACCTTGCAGGCAGCCGCAGCATTGTCTCTCGAGCATTCTTCTAGCCGATCACACGCCTCCCACACACACGCAGTGTACTTAAGTCTCTCCTTCTTGCTGCTGACAAACACCCCACCTTCGTTAGCTACTCTTATACAAGTCACTTCAATAACTTCATCACAAACAATTCACTCTTCTGAAATCTTAAATAATATCGGTCTAAATTTTGCTGCATCAAATCTACATCAAATCAACACAACCTCACTCAGTCAAATGATACAGTCAACAGAATATCTCAAAATTACAACAAATACAGAAACCTATTAGTTTCTAACACATCTGCACCAAATTTATTTCAACAAACTAAATCTATCTCTCAGCATTACAATTTAAAGTTATTTAAAAAATATATTTCTCCACATATGGCAGTACTGATTTGTAGTTGTGCCGATTCCACCATATGTTAGGCCTCAGTAAAATAAAAACCTTGAACTAAAACATGCCTGAAGCAAGCACATGGCGATAAATACTGTTAAGCGGGTGACTCGTGCCATTTAATATGAATAAGTATTCAATGCACCATACAATGTTCATGTTCATGTTCCTATGCTGTTTCCAGCAAGTTCTTTGACTCACTGCTATGATCACCACCATTGATGGTAAGTAAATGAACTATCTAATCCACCAGCGAAATGCGCAGCTGATTTACAAATAACATGAGAGAAGCTCGGGTCTAAGAGGGAGCATAGGTAGCATGTGCCCCGAGCGACAGTCTGAAGGGGTGGCAAATTCTGCAGGCTTGAATTACTAATCAATGCTCATAAAAGTTTTAATTTTAATAGTGGGGGGAGGGGGGAACCATAGGAAAATCTGTAGATCCTGCCCTGACTAGAAACACGGCATACATGCGAGTGTAGAGAACTCTAGCGCTGAATAAAATAATTTGCGATTTTGTAAAACTAGCTGAACATTTCCATACTCTTGTGGATTTTATTTTAACACTACAGTTTCTCTGACCACAGAATGTAACCACATTACCATACTACGGATGCCAAATCTTACTTTATCAGCATTACAAACACTCGATGGTCAAAGCAATTCGAACATCAATGCAACACGCCTATATGTTTATTAAACTGCCTTGCACGGCAGTTTCAATGTGTGCATACATTCCAGGCATTATAATAAATGCAATAATTTGACATATACAATTCTTTAAAAAGGCCAGTGACTTTAGAAATTTCTGGAAGATGAACTTTTTTGTTAATGTTCCCCACCTAGCTAATGTTCTGTGGTACAACATTATTTACGGTGAATTGTTCCGAAGTTAGAAGAAATATGTATATACTCGTGTATAGTACGCCCTCGTGTATAATATGCACCACGATTTTTGCAACAAGTTCCAGGGAAAAATTTTATGTGCCTTGCTAGAATGTAAAAAATCATGGGAGCAAATAATTGTGAAGCAACGCGAGGGAGGCTAGGATGGATTCGCTTGGGCGCTGGAGGAGGGAAGGAATCGTGGCTAAAAAAGAAAAGAGAGAGGAAAGATGACTCACAGTGGCTAGAGTGTGATGGGCTACTAAGAGGATGAGGGTGAACGAGGGTAGGGGGGTGACTTGTGTCTGCAGCTGTCTACAGATAGCCTGCCAAGGTCGCTAGCAGCCAGCAGCCAGTTCACATCTGCCTGGACAACACTCCCTCTTCCCCACTCTTACTGTGTTGTGTCCTGTCCGCTGCTCCCAGCATGCCCTCCCCCGGCCATACCAAAACGAGATAACCTGCCATGACAGCAAAGCAAGCTTGCCTTTTTTGTTTACTGTCCGACTCGACTCGCGCTAGAAGAAAGAAAGGCTCAGGAATTCGGCAGGGGGTGGCTACAAGCAGAGGACTGTAGGGCCCCAACCACCACCCTGCCTAGCTTTCCCTATCCCGGGAAGGGGGGGAGGGGGGAAACTGTCGTGTCGTCCTTTTTAATTCCTTTCCTTGGAAAGATGGTTATCAGGAAACGTCAAAATTAACTTCTCATATTACTTCCGCCCACCCACGAACTTTTCTGCCACAGCAAACAAAAAAAAAAAAGTTTTAGCAGCGACAGTTACAACAGAAAATACGTGTGAAGAGGGTAGAGAAAAAGAAAAGGAAGTGTAGTAATGATGGAACCAGGTGGTGAGAAACATTCTCTCTGCCTCCCACGCTTGACACCCGCCAGTTTACAACTCAGACTTCTCTCCCCACCACCTTTTTTTATCGTGGCAGTTATTTTTCTATTTTCTGTCTATAGTGCGTACCCCTGAATTTGTATCAGCTGTTTTGGAATAAAAATGTGCCTTATACACGAGTATATACGGTAAGTGGTTGTGCCCCATTTGAACAATGATAGGCCAATGATATTACCAAATAAAATTACTTAGAACGAATAAAAGTTAATTAACTAAGATTGTTCTCAGTTTTGTTATTACAAATTACGCAGCTTTTTAAATTTAATAGAAACATTATTTGAAAGTATATTTTCAGGGAGCACTGTATCTACTATATTCACTTTATAGACAAACTGAAAACACATTTCCAATATAGGTTTTTGCAAACTATCATCACATAAAATTAAAACACTCTGTCCTGACTCCACCTGTATAATCACAATATATTGTTGAAAAACATATCGTATTTAAAAATGGCGGGAAATAGGCCGCTAAGCTAACAAAGTAACGTAACACACAGAAGTGCTTTAGTCGATACTCGTAAATAGATACACACACACGAAGGGACGACACACATTTTTCTGCGGAAACGCAGTCGCGACATTTCTTTGTACACCAATATCTTGCATACATCTGGACTTTCTGCAATAGAACACTTCCTGAACCTGAGACCTCCCAACAGCAAACCTTCAACTGCATTCCTGGCATAACTAGCCAGATTCACCTTGATAAACAATAACTTCAGATTTCAAGATAAACATTACTTGCAGATTAAGGGGACAGACATGGCCACCCACATGGCACCCTCTTATGCCAACCTTTTCATGGGTTAAGTTGGAATACAGCATTCTCGGCAACTGCCCCATGTTTAAATTTCCCGCTGTGCTTAGTTTGCCTTCCGGCCGCTAGGCTTACAGGTAACAGAGCACACACTGCTGCTGGATTGCAGTGTGTCATGTCTTGCCACCTAAGATTGTATTTAAGAATTTATTCTGGGAGGTGTACAAATGTCCATACATACAGACACAATATCATAAGCCTCTCTTTCCACCAGAATTTACGCTACAAAGAAATTGAATGTGTGACATTGCAATGAAAGGGTGAAGAGAAGAGAAGGAATGTAGGAAGGGAACAAAAATAAAAGTGTGGGGAGGAAGAGTGAAGAGGAGAAGGAATGCAGGAGAGGAAGGAAAAATAAAAGTGTGGGGAGGGACGGGTGAAAAGAGAAGGAATGTAAGAGAAGTAAAACGAAATGTGGGGAGGAAGAGTGAAGAGAAATGGAATGTGTGAAATGAAGAAAAATGAAAGGGTGGTGAGCAAAGGGTGATGAGAATAGAATGAATGTGGGAGAGGAAGAGTGAAGAGAGAATGAATGTGAAGAGGAAGAATTATGAAAGAGTGGGGAGTTAAGGGTGAAGAGAGAAGAGAGAATGAATGTGGAGAGGAAGAAAAATGAAAGTTTGGGAAGGGAAGGATGAAGAGAGGAGATAGAATGTGGGAGAGGAAGTAAAATAAAAGTGTACGAGAGGAAGAAAAATGAAAATTAAGGATGGAAAGGTGAAGAGACGAGAAGGAATGTGAGAGAAGAAGAAAAATGAAAGTGTGGGGAGGGAAGGGTGAAGAGAGAAGAAATGTAAAAGGGAATAAAAATGAAATTGTAGGGAGGAAATGGTGAAGAGAGAATGAATGTGGAAGAGGAAGAAAAATTATAGGAAGTGGAAGAAAGGGTGGAAAGAGAAGGAATGTGGAAGAGAAAAAATGGAGAAAGGTATTATTTGACTGAGCAAGACAAGAAATTGTGAAGTCACAGGGAATAAGGATAAAAAAAATTGGGTAGTAAATAGGAATAAAACAAAATGAGAGAAATAATGATGAAATGAACAGCGGTCAGAAACTTATTTTTACTGTAAAATTACTACACCAGAGTCTCAGGGTGGAAATAACAATGGTGATATAATCTCAGACTTGGGATTAACGATTAAAATTCATCGTTGAAAATTCGGGTAACTTTTTATCACAATTGTTACTTTCGAAACTAACCAATTTTAAACTTTTATTTGTTAAAATTATTCGCTAGTGATTAAAAGTAACGAGTTAGTTTCTTCAAACAGATGACTGCAGTAGAAAACAACACCAACACACAATAACAACATCAAAAATAGCATTTTCTGTTTATACACCGAACACTACACAGATGACCCCTAGCACTATCTAAACAATGGAAGCTAAGTCAAACCAACATGATACAGCACGAACAGTCTAAACTAATTTTTTTTCTCGGAAACGAAGGAACATAAGAGCGTGATTTACTTTGTTGGTCTGGTGCTGCACACTGACTTTGTAAACATCTCTTTAATTGGTTATTTCAATGGTTTTTATTTCTAGCTTTTAATATGTCACAGTGGCCGGGAATTTCTTGTTTTTTTAACAAGTGGAAAGTACATTGGATCGCAGAAGCAGAGCTTCTTAGATATTAGCACGAAACGGAAGAGGTTGGACATTTTTCTACAATGTTGAAAAGTTTGTTTGTGCGTTATAACACCACCTGCCTACAGTGTAAGACTGTTCCGTGCTGCTGGCCTGCATTTATCAGACATACGAGGCAAAAGGCTGACCAAAACTTTAATACAACTACTTCTGAAATTTAACAATTATTTCAACAAGTTGAAATAGGAGTAGCACACTCCTTGTCTGAAATGTATTATTACGGCCAGCGACTTGTGAATGCAGTGATAACCTAGAAGTGTGTGGTTAAATTAGACCTGTGGTGTCTCGTCCGACGTCTGTGACTCTTCTCCGTCCCGCTTCGACGTGTTCGAACGGTCTCGGCAATCTTCGGCTCCGCTCGTGTCCTCCCTTCCCTTGCCCCTCCCCCTACTTCCTCGACCTTAGCTCTGCCGGCCGCTCTGGGCGACGGGCCAGTCAGTCTCTTCCCGGTCCCGCTCGCGGGCAGTTGTGACAGTCCGCGACCCTGTAGGCACGTCCTCGACGTACGTTTGGTAAGTTTTTAGTTTTTCTTTAATTTTCGGTTTCATCTTTCTGCTTTGTTTTTTGTTCCACCCTTTCGTTTCGGTCGTATGTGTTCTTGGACGTGCTTTCGCGGCCGCGGGCTGGCTACAGCTGGGGCCCCGTTTAACTACTTTTCAGATAATAGTGGTGCATGTTGTTTGGCAGCCACAACATTGTTTGTTTCTAGTTTCCGAATTTAATCATCGTAAGTCTGTATGGTATTAGAGAAGTTGAATGAAGGACATCTTC
>PNEQ01115834.1:0-12252 GCA_003012365.1 Medauroidea extradentata
GGCAATCTCAAAACTAAGTTGTGACATCTAGTTTTAGATGAAGGTGGTGCCAGTTTACTCCACTTGAAACCATTCCGACCCAAGATGACATTGTTGGCACGTTCACATTCTTCAGTGTCAGACGTGTCTGCATCTGAAATTTCGTCGTCCTGTTCGGATGCGATTTCCACATTGTCCTCACAATCACTCACATTTTCGTTTTCATCTGACTCCACTTCATTCCACCATTGTTGCACAGTTATTCCAAAGTTTGGATCCAAGGCATTCACACGCCTTAATATAAAAATAAAAAACTTACTCAGCTGGAATCTTTCACACGCAAACGTACATAGGGATAACTCGATACCCCAACACTCTTTTTCCACCCTAAAAAAAAGTCACAGGAACTCTTGAACTACCAGCTGCAATTTCATAACCTCAACTGAGAATACCAGGCCACTCAGTGTTACCAACCTCAGAATCTTAACGTTACCTTGGGAATAAAAATCGCATGGGGTAACAAGTTACCCCTGTATCCATTTAAGGTAAATTTTACCTCTCTTGCTCTGTTTCTACAATCGTGTATTTACCTGTAACTAATAATATACTTATAAACTTATAGCTTCACGTAAGCACAGTACTAATGTGATACCCTCCTTAATATTTGACACAATTGTTTTTTTTATGGCATGTTATAGGCACAGGATTGAAATATGCACCGAAAGTCGTTCTAACTGATGATTCAGTGTTGTGTTTCCGAGTATGTGCTCCAGTAGGAACGTTTGACTAATATGTTAAATTTTTTCTGTTGCTTTTAAATTTAAGAATTGTCTATTTATGTAGAATTTACATTACAATAATTCTAACACTAACGTTAGTATTTTCAATCACTCTTCTGCAAATAGATATGACTTTTTTAAATATATTAAAAATACACTCGGAACTCGAGACACTTCATTAAATGGAAAATTCTGGTTTCTTTATAAACAAATATATTTACCTCGCGCACAAATCGAACCCACCATCGTATTTACCCATAAAAGAATAAAACAAAAAGTTTCAAGTAGCAGGATTCTCAGGTGCACGTAACTTCTCTCATCAGGATGAAGAAATAAAAACTGCAGAGGAATAATTGGTGTTAAAAAGACCGTATAAAAAGTCAAGAGTCTAGAAAGGAAACGTTCCGAGAATTTCATTAAGAAGAGCTATTGCAGGAGGAGTGAATTTTCAAATTGACTGGCTACCTGAAGCAGAAGAACGCTAAGGAAAACACTGCCATTTTAATTAAGAGGATTTTCTTTCTGTGGCAGTCAGCCAGGTAAGACCAGGTCCGAATTGAAGACTTTGGGAAAGGTCGTTGCCCAACAGTGGAACTTTAAAAGCGAAAAGATAAACGCAGTAATCTTATTGGTTTAGCAACCTTCTACCTAAGCGCGCTTCTTGCAATGCGAAACAGTGCACCCCACGACAAAACATACTCCGCTGAAATATAACCGCTGCCCCGAAACTTATATTAGTTCTCTCTCTACAAATAAGTTTCTTTGACACTAACATATTTATTCTAATATTATAGGCGTCAGTTAAGTGTAACGCAATAGCAAACTCGTTAATGGTGCTACCCAGTGGTTCCCCTAACGTAAAGCGGTGTAACTTTCAATCAAAATACTTAACTATTTTTAAGTATTTAAAATATAATTATAGTGATTTAAGTATGGTAACCATTTAGATACTGAAACGCCTGATTAAATTGGCACAAAGATTGGTATACAGGATGCATGTTATTGCAAGCACGTAACAGAGAGCCCATTTAGTTAAGAAAAGCAACCATACATTTACCGCTGCTTTTGGACTACAGTGGTTACAATGCTGACACATGGAATATTTTCATTAGACGATGTTGCAAACTCCTTGTCTGTTATGTCAGTAAATGGCAACTGCCACATATTATTTTTTTCACTGTCTTAACTTCACACAGTTAAATTTTTTAATGTTTAGTTCCATTCTTCATCCGTGTTTTTGACGGTTTTAATGTGCCTAATATCAAAAAGGCACACAACTCTATAATTTTGCATTCTTACATTTTACATTGTTGTTGGCAAGATAACATTTTATGTCGACACCAATATTTGAGGATCAAGCATGAAATACTTGAAAAAGATGAACATCATAGAAAGACGGCGTTAAAGATTTCAATTGACGTATTGGATTATCGCCACAGATATAAAGATAATAAAACTTCCGTTTAGGACTATTCCCCTGACATTCAAGCAGTTATCTATCTACTGAAAAAAAAAACTGAATGACACATAAGATAACGAGCGTCATATATTTGATTCGTGTTACTGTCAAGAAGATAATACCACTCTTTAGAAATAAATGCTACTATTTGGAAGCAACATGCAAAATAGTTAAAACACAATTAAGGAATCAGTGGTTAGTGCTCGGGATAAAATAAATTCTCCCAGCTAGGCAGGACATTCATCGTATGGCATCCTGTTAGCTTTAGCCAGACGAGCTGCAGGTCGCCGAGTTTTCTCGGGGATTTCCCGTTTCCTACGCCCCCTCATTCCGGCGTTAAAGACCTAGGTGCTATGTGCTGACTAAAATCTCTTCACTTATAGCCAGAGATATTACTGTCTGTATAGCTAAGAGGCCGTTAATGTCCCGATAAATTATTTGTAATGCAAAAATATATTACGGCCAGCATGCTGCCCCATAGCGATATGCTTTATACAGTACTCAGTGTAAGTTGTCGCAGTAACATTACAATCTCTTAAAACATCGTTAATATTTATCTCCGCCCTACCAGAAGCGTAAAATTTATATTAATAACGACGTGTTTTATTTTTATGTACGCAATGTCGATAATATAATTAATAATCGCATACACATGTTTATAAATATGTCCAATTCGAATCTGATTGGCGGATGATTATTACTGCTAATGTAATCGGCAATGTTAACCTGAACTAATGGTGTAGCCCAAGTGTACAAAATGGACTGAAAATATATCCCGTCAAAAGCATTGGATTGATCGCTTTCATTTTATTCAATGGTGGGTGTTTGGATCAAAATAACGCTACAGATGCGACACTTCAGCGAATATTATCGTTAATTAAAAACTTGGTTAGCTGCATCGTGACTGAACCCCATGAAAAAAAAAATTACTATATGTACGGCAACAATTATATATAAGTCTAATAAACGAATTATATGTTCATTTGCAAATTCCTCCCCATACTCACCCGTTGTGCAGAAATTATTTTATTTTCATAACTAAAGAGTTTTAGAGGCAGTGCTGAAAATGTATATTCATAGGGTAGATTATAATATAATTTATATTAAAATTTGAGGGATATAGCACTGCATAGTGATGCCTTAATTTTTTGTTAATAATGTCTCTTTCGCAAATATTACGTACCGTACATATTTAACCAGGGAGACATGAAACACTTCAACATCCCGGGCGACATGGGTTGAGCTCCACATTACGATCCGTTTTCCGTTCTTGTCTACCACACGACTTTTTCGTCGCCCTGGCGTCCAAGACGGAAATGATTCTCGTCGCATGTGTCGCGATGTTGTGATACCAGCACGAAGTGCTTGTCAGTTCCGTGTTGGACGAGGGAGGTGGGTGTTCCAAACCGCGATGCATGGCGCACGCTGCTAGGCGAGGTACCGCTCACTTTGGCCGTCTCACTCAGGCGGGTTGCGTTTCCGAAGGGAGTCGACCTTAGCCACCGGAGATGAGAAGGGGTGGGTTGGGGGTTAGATCTCTGCTGAAGGAGGTGGGGCTGGGTGGTGGAATGTGGTACGTTGGGGGAGCGCTCAGTGATCATTACCGGCTCGCCAAGAGCGTCGAGGGGGTGAGAGCTGTGTGCGAAGACGTCTCATTAGCGAACCCCCAACACTGACGTTGCACGACGCCGAGGCGCGGGGGTGGGTGGGTCGTGGTCGACTGGCAACGCCGCATCATCCGGATGATATCGACATCGCCGGAGGAAGAAACCCAGGGGTTGCGCGTCGCGCCAGAGGTACGGTGAAATGTGGGGAGGGAGAAATTGTCGACGGTTCGCACCAATCGCCGCATCCTGCTGCTACGAGAGCTAACAAGCGATGGGCGACGACGCCAATTCCCGCCTGCCGAAGTAACTTGGACGTGCCGTCAGACTTCCGGCAGTGCGATGGCAATATTCGCGCCAACTCTGGAATCACTCTGTCGGAGTCAAATCAGTACATGAACACATCGTCTTTCTCCAACAGAGGAAGGAAACGCGTGGTGATGGTGATACCTCGGTGATAACCGTGATACACAAGTTACTAGGATCACAATTATATTTATAATTTATTCAGCTGCGTGCATATTTAACGCAGCTTGAACTGCGTACACCGTGTTAGAAGTTATGATTTTTTTTAACTCCGATACTTTTAAGCATGCGTCCTCAATGCTTATCACATTAATAGAAAACTTTTGTAGTAAATGGTCCCTGGCAAATTATTATGTGGTAACCACAATGCTTTAGTTATGGAAAAATATTTTGTAGCCAGCACATAAAGTATTTCCAGGGCCACCGCTAGTATAATATTTTGTAGTTGCCATAAGTTGCTTTTTCCTGTGGACGAAAAGAAATCGCACATCACAGTCCTTGTTAAGTTAAGAGGTTTTGGTCAGTTCAAAATATCTAGGTTTCGACACTGATGAGGGTTGACATGATGTGTGGAGCAGCATCGGAATAAAAGGGCGGAGGAAACGGGAGATCCCCGAGAAAACCCGACGTCCGGCACGATTCCCACATGCGAAAATCCTGGGACCGACCCTGGATCGCCTTGGTCAGAGGCGAGAGGTCGAACCTCCTTGCGACTATGAGTTTAAAGACACCACGCACATTTGAAACATTATTGTAAAGCTCTCGAACTTGGCTGAAATCGACTTTTACAAACGGTGTATGACATACGTACACCGGATTCGTTAGAAATTGATGTCTACATTTTCATTGGACTTTGCGATGGGTTTAATAAAACTATAAGGTTAACGCTTAAAGTACCTACAGCGGGAAAATAACGCGCGCGTTTAAGACTTTGGGCGTAGAGTCGATAGCACAAAACACATGTCGGCCAGCGTGGTCCCGAATGGCTTTGTAGGCGCCGAAAATTCCTGAAAAATCTTGTTTTTTCCGTAGGATTTTCAAAATATGTTCATTTAATTCAGAGTTATCTACTTTACAACTGTGCCAAGTTTTAATTAATTCGGTTTATTGTTTGTGTCTCTAGGTAGTCCTAAACTAACATAAGTATGATAGAATTTTTTCCGTGTGTTTTTGCAACAAAATACGCACATTCATTGTGAAATGTTTTCCTTTCAGAGTTGAATTTAAGAAATACGTATTTTTTTTTTAAACAGTATATCATTAACTTCAAAATCATAATTTGTAAATAATTAGTTGCTGATATTTTCACTTTATTAAGCGAACACAGGTCGACAGTTGATTCTACCAGTAAAGTGTAGCTCTGGATCTAGGTAAACAGTGTATAAAATTTCAGCTGCGTGGTTTCGCGCGCTTGTGAGAATTCATAGCAAAATGTGCGCAAGCTATCCAGTAAAGCGAGCCATCACAACTGAAAGTATAGTCAGCGAGTTGAAGATGGTTATTGTATTTTATTTTCTGTCTTATCTCGTTGCTCGCAACAGGTTTCTAGACGGACTAGTGCCAGAAACATTCTGTAGGTGCCCATGTTACTGTGCTTTCACTAATCCCGTATCATAATCACACGATATAAGTCTAAATAGGAAGCAATGGCATGTCAGTCGGGAATATAGCTCAGCTATTTGTCAAGTGGTAAGGAATTATCGTTATTTGAAAGTTATGATTTTTAACCGACTTCTCGAAGGTAAAAGTAGATCACCTTTCTCTGTGTCTGTCCGGCCCTAAAAATTTTTGAACCAGTGGACCGAATTTCATCAAACTTTGTACAAATAGTACTAAGCCGCCTGACTTGACTTTAACGTATTTCGGTTACGTCTTTTTCATATTTTCAAAATTGCGGCCATTTTAGCACAGTATTATATGTCATAGAAAATGTTTTTCAGCATTTCTTCAAACTTGGTAGAAATACACCCACCCACACACACTGCATGTTAAGCTGACTTTACTTTTGTGTATTTCGTTCACCCTGTCTTAATATTTCAAAATGGCGACCACTTTTATACAGAGTGATTGAAAAAAAAAAAAACACCGACAACGCTTAGTATGTTGTGCGGGACGACAAACTGATCATAATTGAAGAAGGAACCCATGTCCGGAAACGCACGGTGTGTCCGTGCGACATGTGGTCATTAAAACAAAAAAAAAAAACAATTAACAAACAAAAAGCAGGTTACAAAAGGGGTTTAAACTGTGCACCTCCGATGGCAATGCAGAGTCTACAGCGGCAGCGCTGAGCTGCACGCACATGATCCAATAAGTGCGGTTGTCTGGAAATAATTTCAATCGCTCCATGTACTCGTCCTATGAGGCCCTCCTCTTATATTACAGGAGTGGCATACACCATGGCTTTCGTACTACCCCACAGAAAATAGTCGAGTGGTGTGAGATCTGGTGAACGTGCTGGCCGTGGAACTAGTCCTCCTCGACTAATCCATCGACTTGGGTACGTAACGTTGAGGTGATTCCTCACATTTCTATCAAAGTGTGCTGGAGCTTCGTCGTGTTGCAGCCACATGACCTGTCACATTTGCAGCGGTACTTCATTCAATAAGGTGGGCAAGATTTCTCTAAGAAATGTGAGGTAGATCACTCCTGTTAATCTGTTTGGCAGTAGATACGAACCAATGACATGGTCCGCAATTATTCCAGCCCATACATTGATACTGAACCTGTGTTGGTGACCGTGTACCACCTGCGCACATGAATTTTCGTCCGCCGAAAGATACATATTATGCAGGTTTACAATTCCGTTGCGGTTAAAGGAGCATTCGTCTGTGAATAGCGCCAATCTCGGGAATTGTGGCTGCAGTATGCATTGTCATAAAAACCACTCCGCAAACTGGACTCGTCGTGGGTAGTCATCCTCCAATAATACGTGGACTTTTTGCAGATGGTATGGATGTAGCAATTGGTCGCGAACAACTTGCCACACCGCATTTTGAGATGTGTGCAGCGTCTCTGCCACTTGCCGAGTGCTGGTGGATGGGTTCTCGTCGACCAGTCTCAACACATCCTCCTCTAACTGAGGTGTTCGAGTCGAACGTGGTCAACCCGCATCACGTTTTGGCACCTAACAAAGTGATAACATTGTAAACATTCGACACTACTGCTGTACATGTAAGTAACAATGCTATGTACATACGTGAAACTTTCCGGCTTCTCTTAATCGTCTCCCAATGGCCGCGAACGAAGAATGATGTGGAGTATGTCTGTTTGGAAAACGTTCCGCATACAGTCGTGCAGCAGCTCGACCATTGCTATCTGTGAGCGCCATGTCGGTCATTTCGGCTGTTGTGTACACTGTTAGAGAAAAATTATGTGAAATTGCAGAGATGTACAGGTAAAAAATTATCCAGAAATCTTCGTAAAACAACGGACACTCAGTTTTACTTGATAACGGAATCCTCCGTACAATTACGGACAATCAGTTTTCCGCAAAAAAAAAATAACTTTTTTAATTACTGGTACTCCATTTTGTAGAACTACGACATATTCTTATAACCTATGTTTTCTCGAGATTTTGACACACTATCTAGTGTCCTGAAAAATTTGGTGGGATTTAAACCCACAACCCTATCACTGCTAGGCAGAGGCTCTAACCATTGTACCCCAGTGACAAGTAATATATATGCGAGTTCCATGCAGTGGTAAGATATCAACGTTATAAGAGAATTTTTTTGTATTTTAAATCATGAGTTTACATAACTTCATTACTATCATTATGAGAAAAAGATTTTGTTCTATTGAAATAAATAATTTGAAAGGTGCATACCAGCTAGCACGGAACAAGTGCGAATTTTTTCAGCTGTAATGAAGCGAGGAGAATATAAGATGTGTGTAGCCTCCTCGGAACAATTCAGTCACTTATTGTGTTGTTCGGCCCTTTGCCCATGCGCGATACGATTCCTTGGCTGTATTGCTCGTCGCTCCGCATCTCTTCTCTTCGCGGCAAAGTGTGGACAACCAGGAAGCAGCATTTAGCTTCTATTACCTTAGCTTGTCTTGTCTTATTTTCGTTTAGCACCAGTGTGCGTGCATATTAACTCTAGGAGTCATAGTGATCATTAATACCACAGTTTAAAAAAAGAGACTAATATACACTTTAAAAATTGTGTAAACATATTTCCACAAATTTATGGAAAATTACGGATCAAACATCCGTAAACTGACAACACGGACACATTTCCGTAAACAAAAAATTACGGTACCCATTTCCGTAAAATTACAGTACTTTTCTGTAAATATTTCCGTAAATTTACGGAAATTTTTAACAGTGTACTGGTACATGTCGACTGCTGCCAAACACGGCACTGCACTGAAAGACTACTAAACGTACCTCAGTCAAATGTATCGAGTAGCGCATGCGCAGGAATGTTGTTACGGTCACATCGTTAGGTAAACAGTTCCGTACCTGTTTGGAGACCAAAACTGATTGCAACCACTGACACCAGTTGTCTAACATTGGCGTTCTACTGCGCCCACACCGTGCGTTTCCGGACATGGGTTTCTTCTTCAATTATGATCAGTTTGTCGTCCCGCACACCATACTAAGCGTTGTCGGTGTTTTTTCCAATCATCCTGTAATTCTTGCATAGTTTTATGTATCAGAGGAAGTATTATTCAGAATTTTTCAAACTTCGTACACGAATACTACACACAAAGCTAACATGACTTTTGCGTATTTCGTTCATCCCGTATTCAGATTTTCAAAATTGTGGTAATTTTTATATTTTAGCATAGTATTACATATCTTAGGAAGTATATTTCAGAATTTCATTCAACTTGAACGTTGTAAATCGCTAGTGTTCCTCAGAATCATATCTACATGTACGTGCTACACGGGTTGCCTACCAGTCGGCATTGCCACAATGCTCCGACTTTTGAGTGCCTCGTCTCAGAAACGGTTTGTCTGAACAAGTGCACCTTTTTTGTTCCCTATGTCATTCCGGTTCTTTATTCACTACGATAGGCTGCTGCAAGCGTACATACACAGTAACAGCGGAGACCCCATGTTTCCATCGCATGGGATGGTATTCACACTTGTCGTCATGCATCTTAATTGAATCCGGAAGGTCAGGGTTCCTTTCGTAGTGGTTGTTTAATTGTGTGGATTTATGCAGAAGGGAGCCAACCCACGTCATTTTGTTTGCAGACTTAAATACAATAATCTGGGGATGAACACGAAAACATCTGATCGTTCTTATAATGCAAAGTTTCTAATCATTAGGACTTAATATTTGGTAACATCGACTTTATCCACGGTAAAAATCCTGCATTATGTGTTGTTACAGTTTAATTAATATGGTTTTACAACGTGTTGGAAAATTTATGATTTTGGCGTTAAGACATTTTGACAAATTTTTGCACTAGATATTGTTGTACTTTAGTATAGTCACACTTCATTTTAAGGCAGTTTGGTTTCAATAACCATATCGTCATTTGACTTCTTACAAACTAAATATTTTTTTAATGGGACGCAAACGCGCACGTTCCCGCTAATCAGAATTCAGTGAACAATCCAAGAGCAAGACGACTGCGTTCGTTAGAGTCTAGGAACAATTAGATTTAAATCCGCGTCTCGCTTCCGTAGCAAGTAAACGAGTTACTTCTTGAGATAAATTTCACGCGCGAAGGCGTTCAAGAGCTGTCTTGTCAAGAATTAACAAATATGTATACAAATTACGAGGTCACATGATTTAATAATATCGTGATAAAATTTGCTTATTCTGAATAATAATGCAGTATATGCTAACTTTATTGTGAATAGGTAGTGAATCTCTGTAATAAAGTTTTATCAACTATTATTTTACTTTACACACGTTTCATAACCTTGTAAAATAATTTTCTGTGATTTCGTAATCTAATTGAGGTGTACCTATATTATACTTTATCAGTGTATCTAAAAATTGAACAAAGTTTATTACGGTGGTAATCTGCATATGCGAATAAACATGTACATAGGTTGCACGATTGTGGTAACACGCGCCATTACTCGAAACATAAATCTCAGGAAGGGATGATTTAAATAGTAAAGTACGTTTTTCAGCTGGTAAATAATTCTATGAGTTCATTTTAAATGTAAGTATTCATTATTGTATAACTTAAACAGTGCAAATTTTACAGTGTCGCAGAGGTAAAAAGACACATTTCTCATTCAATATAACTTATAAATGCACACCAATGCCGAAAACGCAACATAGAATCAACAGTGACATGATAGCAAAATCTTTCCATGTGCACTTAAGATGTTGATATGAGCAGTGTACCAATTTAGTACTTTTTTTTAAACTAGCTACGTAACATTGTTCACTAAGTAATGATTTTAGAGTAGTTTGGTATTTATATTGGGTCTACCTCCCAAGCTGAACCCAAGTCGTCAAAAAAACTAAAGATACTGTTTGACAGACAAATTCAGCTTGTGGAATGTTAGTTAGAGTGAAACTCAGCCTCAATTAGACATTATTTTTAAATGTAGAGAGGATTCGTACAAACACTTTCGTTACCAGAACAAAATGTTTGTTTAAATACGGTATGAGCCACTCCAAGGTTACTTCGCCACAGATTTAATTTTTGTTTTGAAGTTACGGTAATGGAATAAAAAATTATGTCATTCTTAGTTAATTTATTTGATACCGCTGTGGTTACGATAATTGTGGTATTTTTAACACAAGCTTTATGTTTAAAAAAATTATGATCTTTGCCTCAAAGAAAACTTTTTTATGACAAAACGTAAGTTTGCCATATTGGCTTTGTTGTACGGCAAGATTTCTTTACCGCAAGCTATTATAAAGTTCTCGAAGCACTCTTCCAGCCCTAAATATCAAAGCCATGATCTTTAATTTATTTCAAACAATTACAAATAACTCTGACATTTTTTAACCAAATGCATTGGAAAAATTTGAGGCTGTGTACAGTCAGACGATACACAATTTTGCCAGAGCGTTTTTAAAAAGAATGTACCGTTTGCTAGCAAAAAATAATATTTTTCTCGATTTTGGCAACAAAATATGTGACATTTCAGGGGCAAAAATCTAAAAACCCGTTTGGTGTATTGCAACAGAAAAATTAAGATACAAACGATGATAAGTGGTAAAATTGTAAGAATGAACTTTGGATATATGTATTTACTTGTTTAAAAAAAATATTTTCGAAACCACTGCAAAACTAAAGAGTGAGGCTTTAATACACTGTGATATTGATGCACGTTCCGTCTGACTCTGTCCCTCTGCCCTGACATGTACAGAATTTTGCTAAATTGCAAGTCCATATTGTTGCGTGTTGGCATGACCGGAGGCATATTGCGTCATACTTAGTGGACTAGCCGATGATTCGACCACATTGACGTCAAGGCGTCCGAGTATGTTGCAATGCTCCGATGACGCCCTTGTGTACATGGCTTAAGTCAGGTATGAATGGGATAATGTCTATTTTTAGACCTGTGGTCATATTGTTGCACCAACGATTGGCGTCACTAAACAGGCCGTATAAAAGACTCGGAACTGCGAAATCGGGGCAGTCTTGAGGATTCCTCTGGGAGTCTTGTAGAGTCTCTTCTTTTGAAGTGTGAAGTGAGACCCGAGTTGGCGTCGACGGACGTCATGAGAAGTGACGGCGCGGTGGAGCTGACAAGGTGTGGCATCTTGGGGATGGCAACACGGTGGCGGTGGTCGGTGTCGAGGCTGAGTAACATCGGCGGGCTGCAGAAGTAACAGACAACACTTGGGGTGTTGTTGTGTCGGCGTTGACAATAAGTGGCGTCTTGGGGATGGCAACACGGTGGCGGTGGTCGGTGTCGAGGCTGAGTAACATCGGCAGGCTGCAGAAGTAGCAGACAACACTTGGGGTGTTGTTGTGTCGGCGTGGTGGCGTTGAAAATAAGTGGCGTCTTGGGGATGGCAACACGGTGGCGGTGGTCGGTGTCGAGGCTGAGTAACATCAGTGGCCTGCAGAAGTAACAGACAAAACTTCCGGTGTTGTTGTGTCGGCGTGGCGGCGTTGACAATAAGTGACGTCTTGGGGATGGCAACACGGTGGCGGTGGTCGGTGTCGAGGCTGAGTAACATCGGCG
>PNEQ01115836.1:0-20368 GCA_003012365.1 Medauroidea extradentata
AGTTCGGAAAGTTTCTTAAATTGTTTCGTGCTGTTTAATTCATTGAGCAACTTATCCATGGTTAGTTTGCTTAGTTTTTATATCATAATTCATTTCTTTAAATGAATAAAATATTCCGCTGGTACTAATTTTATTATTATTTGTATGGTAGTATTTGAACCATAGACATGAATGAATGGTATGACAGAAGGGGGAACCACAACGACTACAGACAACTTTTTGGTTCAGACCCTTTTCGATTTCGCCACTTCTTCATTTCGATGCTTTTTTATTTAGGCACTTTTTGATTCAGACACTTTTCGGTTCAGGCACTTTTTGATTCAGGCACTATTTGATTTCGTCACTTTTTGGTTTAGGCACTTTTCGGTTCAGACACTTTTCGGTTCAGGCACTTTTCGGTTCAGGCACTTTTGATTTAGTGACTTTTTCATTTCGACACTTTTTTGATTTAGTGACTTTTTGATTTAGGCACTTTTTCATTTCGACACTTTTTGATTTAGTGACTTTTTGATTTAGGCGCTTTTTTCATTTCGACACTTTTTGATTTAGTGGCTTTTTAATTTCGACACTTTTTGATTTAGTGGCTTTTTGATTTAGGCACTTTTTCATTTCGACACTTTTTGATTTAGTGCCTGTTTGATTTCGTCACTTTTTCATTTAGACACTTTTTGATTTAGTGCCTGTTTGATTTAGTGGCTTTTTGATTTCGTCACTGTATTTTTTTTTTTTTTTTTGGGATGGCTGAATGTAATGGTGAAGTAGGGGCTGCGAGGGGTTGTCCTCGTATCGGCATTCTATATCTACTTATATCAGTAGCGCCGGAGCTGCAGTGGCAGCAGGGGCGGTTGCCCCCCACACCCCTCACTCACATGTGTGTGGGAGGGGGAAACGTATGTGTTGCCCCCATACTTTTGGGTATATGTAAAATAGTAATTATTTATGCTAGATTATGCCGCTTACTAAATACATTTAGAACTACGAAACACCTCAATTGCACCATTTTGCACCTTAAATTTAAAATTTCCAGGGGGATGGGGTACGTGTATATTCGCAACGAACATAAGTCTTTCCCCCCACCACTACCTCTTCCTCACAATATTTCGCTCTGGCGCGCCTGTATATATGCAATATGATGACATCCCTGCCCAAACAGCACTGAACTCGAAGTTCCACACTGAAAATGTTGCAAAGCGCATAATTGTGGAATACACTGTGTCATTATGTTTTCTACATTGTGTGACGTTTCTGGATGAGGTTGTAGCAATACGTAACCGCTAGTCAGATCGCTGTGATTGATCTAATAATAGTCAGCTATTTCATTGCATGTTGTCACCGTGAGAATGAAAAAAAATTTGATATTATGTGTAGTTAAATAAAAAAAATTGCACACCTTGTTGATTACATTTGAAGGCATTGCAAGACCCACTAACACACAAAAATGTGTATGGCTAAAAAAAAACGAAATAAATGTGGAAAATTAAAAAAAAATATATATGTAAGGATGGAAATAAAATTATTAGCCTTGCCACATCTAGGGAACATATGTCAGCTCCTGAAACTTTGCAGTGTTCTTTTTTCACTTCACGTTTAGTTTCTTTGTGGCTTTTTCTTGTACTAGTTCACGTTTATTTCAAATTTGGGGCTTTCGTGTTTCCGATTCGAGCACTTTTTTGTTTTAGAAATTTGTGGATTTTTAAATTTATTCTTTGACATTTTTATTCTTCTTATATTTTATGCTGTCAGACGTTTGTGTATTTTATACGACGTATTTTTACGTAATTGATTACTGTTATCTAAGCGATATTTTATTTTCCCGAACGTCCTTTATTTGTAGTGAATTTCTGTTTAAATTATGTTTGTTTTTTAATTCTTTATCGATTTTCACAAATGCACACACACACACACACACACACACACTTACTCGCTATATATATATATATATATATATATATATATATATATATATATATATATATATATATATATATATATATATATATATATATATAGTTATTTATTTATGCATTGTGTGTGCTCATACGACACATACACCTATTTCAAGGCGCGTCAATCCGAATTTACATTTCTTCACATTGTTTTCGTGTTTAAGTCAAACACTTATTTTGTGTGATCGTTGAACGATTCTTACAATGGCATTTTCCTATAAATTGAATTATTTTCATGGACGCGCGCTATATTCTTGAAAAATTTTGTGTTTTGTATACCTTTCATTTGCGGTTAGGAAATGCACTGGAAACAAATAAATTTTATACCATATTTTTTATTTAAGCCTTACTGTTACTGAGAAAATAATTAGTGAAGAACTGTGCTTATGACGTTTTAATTTTTCCGTTACCATTATTAACAAAACACTTGTTTCGGCTTAGTGTTTGACATACTGAATGTCACACATACTAAAAAGAGACACTGTAAACGTTGTGTCGAGACATATTTGCTGTTTATAAGCAGCCGGTATCCTGGCTGGTCGCGTTTCAAGGGAACCGTTAGTAAAGTCGACTATATGATCTGGGAACGTGACTTTAAATTAATTAAAAATCAACCAATAAGAGTGTATTCTCCTATCACTGAGTTAGCGTGATTTGACGATTCATTCATCGCTTCCTGCACGCGACTGGCAGAAGAGTATACTTGGCCCGACCAGTCTTCCGAAGACAACTCAAAGTCGTGCATAGTCACAACAGCACTGCTCGCTTTGGAACACCTCCACGCTTCGCTTCTCGTTTGTTAGTACGAATATATACATTTAAGTTTTATATCTACGTAGTAAAATCCTAACATTGACTGACTGACAGACAACTACAGCCCAAACCGTAGGGTCTGGAAGAACGAAATTTCGCATAGGAGTTCATCAGAGGTCGTAGGTAAGCACTAAGAAAGGATTGTTCGAAATTCGAACATTAAGGGGGTGAAAGACGTGAAACGTGTTTTAAATAAATTCACGATTACTCTTAAACCAGTTGAAATTTAGAGGTAAAAGTATATATATATATATATATATATATATATATATATATATATATATGGGATTTTTCGAAATTAATCCTAGAAAGTCGTTAAAAATAAAACGTGTTTTCTGGTAAAACCTCAGTGTTTCTTAAGCCAACAAAGTTATCGAGATTATTTTTTACTTCGGAACGATGGTTGCGTAGATATCTGAAAAATTCATACCAGATTTTTCAAAATTTGACTTTGAAAACCGTTAAAAAAAAAAAAACACATTTTCAATTAATCCTCTGTAATTCTTAAAGCCGTTGAGATATCGAGATTATTTTTCTTACAAATTAAGCTTACGTAAGCATCTATCTAAAAATAAATTCAGGGTATTTGGAATGCTTCAATAAAGCGTGTGAAATTTATTAAAATGTTACAGAACTTCCCAAAATTGGAATGAAATGGAGTAAAAAAATAAAAAGTTATTACTTTTTTGCCCTTCTATTTGTTAACAACCCTCCATGGGCTTAGGCCTATATACACATAAGAAATCTGACGATTGATGCGTTAAAGTCTGTGGTGTGGACGATATTGGGTTCATATCCCGTGTAAGACATTACGACAGGAAATTATTATGATGTTAAAAACGCACATATTTTAGGAAGCTGGAAGATTATTTCATTTCTATTTGAAGTATACACCAACGTCGTTAAATGTTAAAAATACAGTGGACGCAGCCGTGACAGAACAATCGAGTTACTTGGACTGCCTTGAACAGCCACGGTCGTGAGTTATTTAGGTTTAGGTATTGTTTGTAAACAAGGAAACTTATTTTTTATGCAGATTTCACTTACTTCTATGCTACCGTTGATGTCAGTGAACTCGGCCGTTGATTGGCTAATGATTTCGGCCATTCAGATGCAAACATTACTTGTAAGACAAGTGTACTTTCCCGTGTTATTACGGGAATGCAGCGCATCAACTTCCATACCGTTCAAAAGATCGTAATGAAAATTGGTGTGCATACCACTCATCCGATTGCACTGAAACTTCGTTGTGTATGCACCCGCGAAGATATCTGACGAAAAACATTACCGGGAACAGAGTGCCATTACCGAGAAACAGTATGAAATCTACCAGGGAACAGGTTGGATCAGAACGCGGGTCTCAAAACAGAAAATTACGTGAACAAAGTCGCGGGTACAGCTAGTGTAACTTATATAAATAAATAAATATATATATTATATTAACAGAATTCATTAACGTACCCTGATTTTATGCCGTTAGTCTTAATAAGGGGCGGCTTACAAACTATTTAAACCTAAGTAAACGGCATAGACATCTATGCCCGTGCTGGGATTCGAACCCAGGACCTCTCGAACCGTACGCCGGCATGCTATCGACCACGCTACGGAGGCCGGCTTGGGTAGTTGGAACTCAGATTTTTCGACAGTTTGTCCATTTACTTTTTATTACAGGAAATACAGAATATCAGTAGAAAACTATACGCCTGTACTTTCCTGGTTTAAATGTAATTGGTATATCACTTGTACGTTTTCACATTATTTTACTATTTTATTGGCAACGAACTTACAACTTTACACACAATTTTCGGAACATGCATAAAATGCATGCTTTTAACGCTACACGAATCTAATAAACAAAAAAAAAATCATTACTTAACCGAGACAATATTACAACTTATAAAATTAAACACGTACAAAGATTTCCATTTGTACGGTTAATTTATCTCTCTGATTTTATCTACTATCAACCAATCAAACAATATGGGAGAAAAATGGTATAATTTAATCACATATCAATAATGTTATTGATACTCACCTTATGAAGAAGAACGTGTCGACAGAAAACGTGGCGTTGCTAATTGTTTGGAACATTATACTCCTCTCCGTCACAGTTCTCAGTGTTTTATTTTCTGAAATAAACACAGACATACGTCGTAGTTAAATATTACAAAAAATTCATGAGCTTACATTTTCCAGGACTTATATTACCTCAATCCTATTAAGAGGCTGCGTCACCGCTTTTGTTAACAATAAACGTTTTCGTGTAATGAAGGATATACCGAATAACCGGCAATGTTTCGATATAGAAACATTTAATTTTACTATTAGGTGCATATTATAGGATGAAATCGGTACTGGGAGTTATTTAGTGTTTATTATTTTGTAAGAGAGAATTTATATCTTAAAATTTAAATTAGCTTAATTATTTAATAGTTACACATTCATTTTTGGAATACATAGAATGTAATGAATGGTTAAGTAATTAGCTACGTCCCTACTGAAGTACTTATACTTAAATCATGCCAAATTTTTAATCAGGAAGAAACTAAGAAAAAGTCATCAAAATAAGAGACACTAGCTCTTAAGTAGGTCAAACACCATTTAAGTTGAAGTGAATTCAACATAAAACGCCTTCCATACAAATCCACCGCTCTTAAAACAAGACACTCATGACGTATTCCAGTATCTTTTCTGTCCTGCATTTGGTTCAAACTGGTTGAAAGCAATTATTTCTTCACTGTCTCCAGAGTGAGTGCGACATATGAAGTACAGCTGACTAACAAGCACTTGCTTCGAGTAGTCATGTGATAATCTCACTTAAATGGTTTTCATGGCGAAATTAGTATGCATGCAGTAAAAATAAATCTAGAAACACATTTCTGTGCATTCGAGTAGCGATGTAACTAAAGTCATTGATTTTTAATGAAGATAATTTGGCACCAACTCGATTCAATGTCGTACGAGCACACGTGCAATGTTGCTTCATGGTTATTGACAGCGTGTGTATGATCAGAGGTATCACTCATTTGACTGTGATTTGCGTGTAGAATCACAAGACGTTAAAAGTTAAAAATATAAACTTGTTAACTGTGAAATAGAGCTGCAGATTTAAACTAAGGCACTGCAACAATTAGAGAAAAAATTCTTTTCCCAAAAAATCAGCGGATATTGACAAGACATTATTGATTCTTGGTAGTGAAGCATTATTAATTTTAGAGTGTAATGGGTAATAAGTGAATTGTAGGAACGAATATGAAATTCCACAAAACGATCAACATGAAAGCGGAATTACAAGAGATGGCTCGTCTGAACTTATGGTATTTCTGGTTCATGTCTCAGTGTATTTTCTAAAAAACACAGCAGGGTGATTTATTTTGCGAAATGTAGATGGGTGTCAGATGTTGAGTCTTAGAAGAACAGCACTTTTTCTAAGAATAATATTTTTAATGTTATTAAAAAGTTATCAGTGTATTAATAAATATAAAAAAATGTATTTATTTTTGTTGAAAGTGCATGTGAATTTTTGTTACAGCAATACAGTAGATATTTTTAATAGTATTATAAAAGTGTGGCATGGTTTATAACGTCTCTTTCCGGTAGTTTATGTCTGAGCTTACAAGTACCTTAATTGAAAATAGCACTCGCAAATACTGTATTTTAACAGAGGAGAAGGGGAAAGTTTTCTGTTGCGTCAGACAATGAGTTTCTCATGCAGACATCACCACCACGGAACGTAGTAACCGTTTAGGGGACAAGAAGTTTTCGCGAAAATATTTTTGCCCCAGTTTGTTTCAGTGCCTTACGTGCACACCTGCATCTCTGCTTCGTGGTCAGTGATTGGATGTTTGTAACTTCCATCGTCTTCGGGTTCTGTCCGCAAGTCACAAGTGGTGGTGTCGCAGTTAACCTTGCTCTGATTGGCACAGTCAAATGAAAGACGACTCTGCACAAATACAGACAACCAATAACCACGAAGTAGAACTGCATATGTGCACACAAGACATTGAAACAAAGTGGGGCAAATATCTTTACGCGAAACTTCCGGTCCCTACGTGTCATCATTGTCACAGTCAAATGAGCTACGCTTCTTCGCGAAGATACTTTACAAATAACCACGAAACAGAGATGTTCGCGTGTACGTGAGGCACTGAAACAAGGCCAAGCAAAATTATTATCACCATAAAAGATTGGCTCTAGCGATGGAAGATCACGAGTAACATAGGACCCAATAGTGCTAGAGTGTTCGTCCCCAGATGACGAGCTATAAGAGTAGAAGGTAGTACGGACGTTTTCTTTACAATTTCATTAAACTCAGATGTCATGTATTAATTAGTAGGTTGCATTAAATTGTGTATAGAAGTTTATGTATTCGGATTAGACGTGCTCATTATCGAAGTTGTGAAAATTTAATAGTTTTGATAACACGTAATATTTGAATAACCATCTTTCAAAATTTGAATTTCATCAAACTCGGTACACATACAGTTATTACTAAGGGATATTTTCTTTAGTTAGACTACACAGTGGCGGAATTTGAAAATTGTTATCTCATGAGGTAGTACGGACGTACCTGCGATGGCGAACACCTGCAGGTACGTGTGAACCATGATGACCCAGGCAAGACTGAGGAAGCGCAGGCCGTGTACACATGTCAGAGACTCCTCCGACACTCCGCAGTGCAGGATCTTACTGCCATTGGACATCACAGAGAAGCAGAGCAGAGTCCGTCCCACCATACCTGCAACAATGTGCATCTCGTCCTGGACCAGTTCTGCTGAGTAGGAGAACAGGGGTGGCTCGCAATAAAGTGAGCACTTTAGAATACCATCATATATATCGCACCCCCAAAGCAATACAACTAAATAATCGAAATTTTTGAATTGTGTATGTAGTGAAAGAAAGGATAGTTTTCTTTTCCTAATACAATACTAACATATCCAAGAGAAGCATTCCAAAAATCAAATAATAAAGTTTGATTTTTAGCGTCTTTGCCAAGTAAGAGTAATGATTACTGCCAAGACTAACATTTCTACTATTTATGCAGCATGAGGATAAAGAGCAGAAGTTATCTTTCAGTGCAATACCAACATATTTTGTGTTATGTTTATATTACACAGTAAACATCCAAAAATCAGAAAGTATGTATGTGAGATAACTGCATTTATCTCAAAATGATATATTTTGAGTTATGTTGGTATTGCATTAGGTGTGCGATATATATATATATATATATATATATATATATATATATATATATATATATGCCGGAAAAATTCACGGGTTCACTGACCTGTAGGCTAGCCTGCAAGAATACTTGTGAACTGAAGCAGACAGTAGATACTTCCTATTAGATGTTTGCTGTTAGGCCGGGATTACGATGCCTTCACGTCAACGTATCACTTACCACTTTATCACGTTCACTTTTACGTAATACGTAATCAATTGAGGTGCCATATTACGATACTACACGTAAGCTGCTAGCAGGCAATGAAAAACGTCGTGAGAGAGCCTTGAAATTAATAGTCAATGATAACATGACACAATAGAACACATTAACACCTCCGAAATATGATTGGCCCAGGCGATCACGTGGTATAACTTCACGTATTACTTTGACTTGAAAGCTTGACATTGACAAGTTTTTCGTTACGTGAAAGTGATCGTAAGTATAAAGTGGCGCGATCGTGATAGGGCCCGTTCAAGTACGTTTGTCAAGGTGTTTCCTGCTTATGTGAAAGTTAAAGTAAAGTGAACGTGAAGGCATTGTAATCCCGAACTTAAAGTGACATAGGTCTGTAGTCGTTACATTTACATTATTGGCTCAGAGACTTCCAGGAGAAGTCAAATAAGTCAAAGGCCAATTGCGAAGATGTCACGAACTTACAGTTGCTGGAATTATAGCTTGTGCTCAAATGAATACGCTATATATGTATATATATATGTATATATATATATATACAATAATAATTAAAAATATATATATTTTTCAATTGACCTCAGACGTTGATCATTGAGTTCGCTACAGTCTATGCACAGTAATTGTTACTTAGGGTGATTGGTTTATATTAAAAAGTGTCAGTAAAATATCTGATGAAAGAAACAATACAGTCAACACGTGACGTTTTTTTTGTAAGATATATTTATAAGTTATTAAAAACAATGGCGAACGTATTGCCTAGACGACCTGAGCAAATACCTAGGAACTGCAATATTGCACGGACCTCGCTTGTAGCCGAAATCGTACACATTAAAATTCAGAGCAAGGTTAGTGAAATTATGTAACTTTATAGTTATTATTTGTTTAGTTCAATCGCAAGTATGTATCTCATATTTTCTAAAATTAAAATACACTACGTAAAAGTGTTATTGCTGAATAAAAAATATAACTGCGGCGGGGGCGTTAGTATTAACGATGGAGAGTCATGGATGTCTGTGCCCGGTTTTGAGACGAAACCCTTTTGAAATTTCTCGAGTATTTTTCACGAAGGCAGCAAATGTAGTTTTTGAAATCTCGCTTCTCCCCCTAGTCGTCCGAAGGCAAATTAATTGAGTACTATTTTTCGCAGCTCATGTTTACTAAACCTTGATCACAAACTTTATGTAACAAAAAATAACTTAACTTCGTTTAGCTTACTAAAATAAGCAAACATAGGATTCTTATATTGTTTGATGGTGTATTTCGTTAACTTTTTATGTCATAATTTGTGCGGTGTTTCAAAGGTTTTTAAGACAGGAGTGTTTGACCAAGCAAAATATATATTTAATGTATCTGTACTAATCATTGTAGCAAAGGATTGTGTCTGTAATATTTATAATTGATCATTCATGATTTCTACCGTGTGAGGTGTCGCAACGGTAGTATTTTGGTTTCGCTTTCGGGAAGACCCGGGTTCGATCCCCGGCTTCGGCTATCCTGATTTCGGTTTTTCGTGGTTTCTCAAAATCACTCCAGGCGAATGCTGGGATGATTCCTTAACAAAGGGCATGGTCGACTCGTTCCTAGGTCTTGTCCTTGTGTAAAGGCGTGTATAGCAGTATCTAATGAACACGCTGTAGATGAGACGTACAACCCAATAAAACGAAAAGAAACAAATAAAAAGACAAATGATTACATACACTTATAATTCACTGTCACAAAGGTATATATGTCTGAAATAATAAATTAATAGTTTATGATTCACACTGCGTGAGGCGTCGCAACGGTAACACATTGAACTCGCATTTGAGAGGACCTGTGTTCGATTGTCAACTACGGCTATCCTGATTTCTGTTTTCCGTGGTTTCCCGAAGTCGGCTCAGTTGAATGTAGGTTATGATTCGTTAACACAGGCCATCATCAATACCTCTCCCAACCCCCTGTTCTCGTGTGAAGATGTGCGTCACCGTCTTCGGTGACCTCGCTGTCAACGAGACGGGAAGCCAACTTAAATAAAAATATAAAATATATGTATCATACCTTGACCTGGTGAGTGTTGAGTAGTTCAGTACAGACACTTTTATCTTGATAATTAACAAAAACATTTTCCATTCAAATTATTACGTAAGAGAAAGAAAACCTTATTTACATGTTACAACTGAAGACAGGAATGCCTGTGCGAATGCTGTTATAATCCTTCAGTTGTAGTTTTGTGGACGAGTATTGGGAACATAACTACGTGTGTACATTCTTAAACTTTAATCATATTTAAACACTTTCAATCTCGGCGAATCACGGTTTACTTCACCTGTGCTGCCCGGGAGCAGGCCCGATGAGTCTGTTAAGGGTTAGAGAAGGGCCCGACCAAAACCAAGAGGCGGTTGAGCTGAGGATCTCAGCCGGAAAAGGAAAAAAAAAGGGGGGGGGGTAAACGGTTAGCGTGACCCCGGGATGGTTGGCCCTGCGCTCTCACACAATCCCATGTTACTCCTTTGGAAGGTGGTACAAGGCGCAGTTCAGACTTCCGCCAAGGGGTTGGTTGGTTCTGTCTGTCTGTTAGCTGAAGTCCACTGCACGGTAGAGCGTGAGATCTCCCAACGGTCATGGCGGCCGGGCGCCGGTATCACCTTAAGCTTAGAGGAACTGTTAACTGTCTTATCTATCATATACTATATATATCTACACACACACTAGCTCGTTGCGGCTTCGCCTGCGTGTACTACAGGAAAGTGTAACTAACTTTTAATAACGTATTAATTTTTGGTGTTACTGTATCCTCTGTATACTTATCTTTAATTTGCGAATTATCTTATTGGTTTGTATATATTAACGTACGCAAACTTCAAAGAAAAGAGCATGTATTTCGAAATTACTTTTTAAATATTTGCGTAAGCTTCATTTTAAGGCTAAAACCACCTCCATATCTCAAATGGTTCAGGAGATACGGATGATTAATTGAAAACACGATTAATTTTTACCGTCTTTCAAGGACGAATTTTGAAAAATCCTAAAACAGCTTTTTAGATATTTACATGAGCACCATTCTAATGCAAAGATCGCCTCGATATCTTAAGTGGTTTAAGAGAAATAGGGGATTTATTAAAAACACGTGTAACGGCTGTTCACCTCCTTAATTTACGAAATTAGAAAATTCGAAAAATTATGAAATATGAATTTCCTTAGGCAATGTTATGAAGTAAAAATATTAACAATATATTTACAAGTTAGAGAGTTATCGAGAAATTCGCGAATACACGTTTTGCCCCTTTTCACCCCTTTAATTTTCGATTTTCGAAAAATCCTTCCTTAACGGGTGTTCACCCCGTGAGGGGAAACTACGCTAAAAATGTCACGTTTCCAGCTTCAGCGGTTTGGGCTGTGCGATGACGAGTGAATGAGTCAGTGGGGCACATCATTACACACACACAGCTACACACACACAAATATATATACTCCCCTTACCTGGTTAGCTGTGTATACGTATTTTTAATTTAATTTTATTATTTTCAAAAAGTGTTTTACTTGGTTACATTACGTAATAAAAAAAGCTGTACATAAAATAAAGTTTACGAAGTACGAAATATTCTGTATTTTTACGATATTGTATTTTCAGTGCTCAGTAATTTCTGCAAGCCGAATTATTCTCGGATGTATTCGGTTATTACAGGCAGACAAGTTATTTGTTCTGTCTTTCTGGTGTCTTTGTTCATGGTGGGTCATGTCTATTAAGTGTGTATTGCTGGCAAGTGTTGCAAGCCTAGCATTACTTCAGGTCGGTGGTGCATTGTCGGCTTTCAACGCTCTTGGACGTATTTTGAAAAGTTATTGTCGTAAGGCGGGCCTTATTGGATTTTTCAAAGCAGCATTCATCGTCGGTTGATGCGGAAAGGATTTTCGTAGCAAGGGCTTAAAATCATCCTCTTCCACGGACAAGGGAAGTTATTACTAAAATGTACAGCGTTCAGTTTAATGAATGATGGGTGTGCTTTCTTCGGAGCTGTAGGATATACGAGTGGGAAACATAATAAATTTGCTGTTAAAAATAACACACAAATATTAAAATCTGAAAGAAGCAATTCATGAAAAGACGGAATAATGTCGTGCTTTTGATATTACGCGAATGCCAATACGTAATAGCAAAAATGTTTTCACGCTGAGTTACTGTTTAATTAATCATTCCACTCTTAGTAGATAAATCGTACAACTAACATGATTAGTTGTCCTGCGGTAAAGGTGAAATTTCTACGAAAATTTCTCACGATAAGGTTGAATCAAGAGCTACTAGTGTTATCTTGTACTCCGAGGTGAAGAACTGTTAAAAGTTATTCATGGTAAAGTAAACATTTTTAAGACTCTGCATTTTTGTTCTTTTGCGCACTTATATCCTTGTGTATTTTTTCGTTAAAACATTACGTTGTTTATAATAAACAACGATGTATAAATCTTATGGCGTTCAAAATCTGTGTGCGACACGACTTTTTCATTTTGATCGAGCATAATATTTCAGTGCGTGACTCGATCCTTTTCATGTTGAGCGAGGCATAAAACTTCTGTGTGTGACTCAACTTTTGCATGTTGTGCGAGGCATAAAACTTCTGTGTGTGACTCAACCTTTTCATGTTGAGCGAAGCATAAAACTTCTGTGTGTGACTCAACCTTTTCATGTTGAGCGAGGCATAAAACTTCTGTATGTGACTCAACCTTTTTCATGTTGAGCGAGGCATAAAACTTCTGTGTGTGACTCAACCTTTTTCATGTTGAGCGAGGCATAAAACTTCTGTATGTGACTCAACCTTTTTCATGTTGAGCGAGGCATAAAACTTCTGTGTGTAACTCAACTTTTCATGTTGAGCGAGTCATAAAACTTCTGTGTGTAACTCAACTTTTTTATATTGAGCGAGGTATAAAACATCTTATTTGAGCACAAATCGCTACTATCTGTTAAACTAGTATCTCACAGAGTAAAAGAATCGGCTGCGAGTATCACATCGATGTTTGGGCGAGCGATACGTTGAAGTACGTTCAAGGATAGGCGACCAATATTCAGAATCTCATAAAGAACTGAGTTAATATATGTTATATGTAATTTATGTTGTTGCGTGGCGCAACGGTGGGTTTTGTAACATGATTTAGAGAAATTTCTTTCACAGTACAGAATCATATATGCTGGAACTAACACTATCAAAATGTGATTTTTACTCTGGCGGCATTGCAAGAAGTTAATAGCAGTAACTTATAATTTGTGTAACTTCTTTGGATAAAACCTGCACCAGTTAAAAGTGGTTTGAGATTTACTTAATCTAAACTTAAAAAAAATCTCAGCACGCGAATATTAACGAGACTGAAAAGAAAATAATTACCTCAGAGCGTAGCGGAAGTGTTGACGGCAACCAATGCTTGAAATGAGTTTTTGTGAAGAAAGTAGTTGTTTCTATTACAGGTAAGATTAGAGTGCTAACCGCTTCCTTTTGCGGTGGGACGGTACTTTTACTGCAAGTAAAGAAAACGTCGCAATTCCAGTAGCAAAATAAGTAACATTTATCATTGATACATTTAATATAGCAATGTAATGTATAATAAATAAAATATATAATATATTATTATGTAATGTATAATAATAAAACATAGAGCTATCGTTATTGGAGTTTTACAATACTAACTGTAAACTGAAATGGTAATTTTTTATTTTTTGGGTGAGTTGGGGGGAGGGTCTGATTGAAATGAAACCAAATTATTCTGAACATTTGTTTCAAATTGCTTTAAGATTTTTCTTTTAACTTAGGCAAGTTGTTATCTTTCGTCCCTTGCACTGGGTTGAGTAGTTTTGAATGGTGGGTTACTCGCGTATGATCTTTCAGTATCCATCTACTAGAAGTTTCAGTCAGTCTGTTGAGTGGAAGTTTGTATGGAGTCTACGCCTAAGAACGAATCAGGAACGTCGGTGTAGCAGTTCTGCAGTTTTAGAAACAACTTCGAGATACTTTAACCTAGACACCCCGCAATAATTTTGCAGCTAACGTTTATGTGGTTTCTTGTCATTGGAGCATAACTAATGGATGTTGGGTGAGTGTATGTGAAAGTTTGCAGTGCGGTTATATTACATTTCCGGCATTTAGTATGACGAAAAGGTAAATGGACGACCTGGAAGTTCAAACGCAGGAAGAGACATATATATATTATATACATGTTTGTATGTATATATATTAAAATACAAACACACACACATACATACATACATACACAAACACTATCAGGGTTCGATCCCCGGTGAGGTTGGTCCCGGACTTTTCGTGGCGGACGGTTGTCTTTCTCGGGGCACTCCCGTTTCCCCCGCCCTTGTATTCCATTACTGCTCCGTCCGTCATCCATCATTTTATCCCTGTTATCTTCAGACGGTGGTTGGCGATGAGCTGCCACCCCACCCCGTAATCACTTTGGCTTATATGCGATTATCATTTTGATGTATTAATGTATATGTATGGATATGTGTGTGTGGTTATATATGTATATATGTGTATATATACACATATATTAATACATATAAATATATAAACACACACATATATTAATACATATAAATATATAAACACACACACACATTTAAACACAAAAACAAAACTTTAATTCATTCAAGAAACATTTTCTTTGCTTAAACAAAATTACAAAGCTTTGAAAATATTATGTTATTCATCTAATGTATAATAAATAAAAACATACCGGAAGTTTCAGTTTCAGTAGGAAACGGACCCAAATTAAGAGATCAAAGTATGGAGAGTTCGGAATGCTAATAAACATGTGGTATATTCCTACGTTTCATCCTCAGCAATTACACTTAACAATTTTTTTTTGTAAACACTCACTTGTACTGTTCCCATTCCTGTCGGATTCACACAACATTACTCTCCGAATTGTTAACTTGGATCTCTTAGGATGGTAACAAGTCAAGTTGAAATCAGTGGTTGTTTGTATTGTTTTGTGGTTTAAAAAACGTTCTCGCCTTTTAGAGTCATCGAGTAACACGTAAGTGAAAAATTGGTGACCTATAACAGAGGCGTTTGTATAATGTAGAAATGCCATTTGAACAATTGTGAGTGATTTCAATGAAAATATTGTTATTAATAAGAAAAGGAAATTTCAACGTGTGCAGTGAGATCTTATCTAAAGGTTTCCCTATATAAATACAAACACACGTCAGACTTTCGGCCACAAAATAGGGAATTAATCTAAGCCAAACTACTCTTCTCACCGAATCAATTTTAAAAATAACTTTTTCAAGCAAATATTTTTTAATGATAATTTTTAAAAATGTTTTTTTATGTTTGATACTAATGCTTATTTGCTAACGTAAAAATTTATATTTGTAAAAAAAACTATGATTCCTCACTGGATTATTTGTTATTTGGTACACTTTTCGCTCAAAGGTTTATAATTTGAATTGTTACATCGTCGAAACGTAATCTATATTCCGTATTGATTACACATTTAAACTCCTTGTCAGATTCCCGCCGATCGTTATTTACTGTTGGACACTAAGCGACTACCATGTATTTTAATTGGTGGAAAGTTTGCATCAAAGTTAAGTGCATGTTTCTGAGTTTCACATACATCCAGTTAATACATTTTGAAGTACGGCAGTCTTAAAAGGCAATTTTTGGCATGTTATGTTGGATGGATTCGAAACACAGTTTTTAATTAGTATTGTGTCGTAACAACGGCATTCCGTCCTTTACCGAAGTTATGTTTTCTTTTCGCACACAGGCACAATGTATACAGTTTCGTAACGAAAACGTATTTACAATCTCTCTGCAACGCATTTGAACCACTTGGAAGACGGCAACCTTAAGAGATGCTAGTATTATTGCCGACTGCTTGGTGTACGTTAGTAAGTAACTAAACAAATATTGGGTCTGCGGGTGGATTTATTTTTCTCAGCTACATGGCTGACATAAATAAGATATGCAGAATATTTATAAATTGAAGCAAAAAATCGAGACACGGTTTATTTCACGTAATTGTGTACATCCCAGTCCACTTATGCCAAGGAACATTACTTTTATACCGTTTAATTGGGTTCAAATTGATGGCGTACAGTGCCTGATGAACAATGTAGAGAGACCATGTATGGCATGTTGCATACCTGTACTTTCCGGATATAAGTGTAACAGGATATTGTAACATAATTGGCCCAATAAACTATGTTACGAGTTAAGTTATTATATCTTCAAACGCTAGGTTAGTACAGTTAAAAAAACTAATTTTAGAGAATTTTTGCTTGCTTTTCAAAGAAAAAAAGTAGGCTTATAATATCTCCTTCCTGCCTGTGTGTGCGTGTGTGTGTGTATCTATGTGCAAGTACGCATGTGTCCTCCTAAAATACTTTTGAACCCGTTGACCAAACGTCATCACTCTTGGTACACGTATATCACTTAGTAACCTGACATGACTTTTGTGTATTTCGTTAGAGCTATTTTCACATTTTAAAAATGACGGCCATTTTAATATATATTTTTGATCTCTAAGGAACCGTATTATAGAATTTCATCAAACTCAGTACACATAAAGAACCTAGTGAGGTGTATTTGTTTATATCTCATATATAGTTTAAAATGGTTGTCATTTTTCTATTTTTATCATAACGTGATATTTCTAAGGAAAAAAATCCGAATTACATTAAACTTGGGACACATATACGGCATACAAAGCTAACTTAACTTTTGTGTATTTCGTACATATTACGCTCATATTTTCAAAACGGCGGCCATATTTATATTTTACAGTACTATGACATAACTAAGCAAACATTTATCCGAATTTCATGAAACTTGGGATATTTGTAGACCTGCTACATACAAAGCTAACTTACATAACTTAAGTACTTTTTGTTCAACCTGTGTTCCTGTTTTCACAAGGGCGGCTGTTTTCATATTTTTAACATACTCTGAGATATCTGAAAAAAAAAATTCCGAATTTCATCAATCTTGGAATATATAGTATTTAATAAGCTGATTTAACTTTTAAGTATTTTATTTAGTTCACTCTGTAGCTATATTTTTATAATGGTCACCAATATAATATTTTAGCATACTATGAAATAATTAAGGATCTATTTTGTTAATCTTGCAACACACACTACTTCAAATATTATTAAGTGAGTTAACTTGGCTTTAGTATTTGTCGTTCATCAAACGGTCATATTTTAAAAAATGGCGGTAATTTTTCTCTTTTATCCTACGATGGTATATGTGAGGAAATACTTTGAAAAATTTCACCAAAATTGATACACATATACTACATACAAAGCTAACTTGACTGTTTTTTATTTCGGTCATCTTATATTAATTTTTATCAAAACGGCGGGCATTTTGATAGTTGTAGCATGACATGTCTGAGGAAGGGGATATTTTAGCTCATAAAATTTGGTACACGTATAGCTAATAGCAAACTGCCTAGAATTTTATGCATTTTGTTCTTTTCATATTCATATTGACAGACTCCCGGATATTTGAACATTTTTCGGAACACACAAAATATCCAAAGTTAACGTCAGCGGGTCACAACCAATAAAGACGTGTTGTGTAGACCAAGGTGTATAACTGGAGAATTCGTTCCTTGCTGCTTGCACGCTACTGACTGTACAGTGTACTTGCCCCTAACTGTCTGATGTTCCACAGACAACTCATTGTTTTAGCTATAGATAACGGTATATCACAAAAATTTGTTGTACCAACATATCGTTGAATCATATACGATTGGGTCGTACACGTCTGCAGACCAATGACAGACATCAAATAGTACAATAACGGGATTCTTATTGGATCAGACAAACGGAGCATAAGCGAAAGTCAATAATATTTAGGTAAGCTGAAGTACGTTACCAAAGCAGACCTCAAACCTTCGTCTGCCTTAGTGGTGTATGGGTTTTTCTTTTGATTTTTATTTCTTTTCTGTTTGTCCTTGGTTTTATTTGACCCGACCCCGTGTATGTATCCTGTTGACTAAATCATACTCGGCATATTTACGTTTTTCTGTCCTTTTTAGTATTCTTTGACAGTCACCAATATCGCAGTGGAGTCTGTCAAAGAAACTAAATCCAGTCAACAACTCAAATTGCACAGTTCTTTGAAAGATCAGTACGTTGAAAGGCAGCAACGATCAAGTTTTCCCGCGATATACCATTATTTCTTGTTATTGCACAGCAGCGTATTCCTTGGAACACTCGACGTTTAGCCGCTGGGGTGTAGCAAGGAGTAGGTTGGATTACCTGGTTGGTGCGGCTTGGTGCTGCTCTCCTGCGGCTTCTGCTGGCTGTCTTCTGGTTGGTCGCCGTGCTGAGAGTCAGACACGCTGATCAGCTGCTCGTATATCGACCCTGCCAGCATCAGCAGCAGTAGGGTTATTGTCACGCCACTGAAACAACAGTGTTACTCTTTCAGTCAGTCTGTGTACGTACTTGAAGACTGCAACAAGTGCGTGATCATTGGTGACAGGTAGATAGGTAGTTAGGGCTGTCGGCCATATTTGGTGCCACTGATTTTTGGTGAAAAGAGTTTTGTACCAACTTGTTTTATTGACTTATGTCCACATCTGCAGCTCCACTTAATCGTAAGTAATTGGATGTTTTAACTCTTCAGCGTAAAGAGGGAGGGGTAGTCCTCATCTTGAATTGTTGTATTTTTTGTCATAAGGTTTCTTTTGGGTAAATTTTGGAACTTTGACTTAACTGCAGATTACAATACATATTGATAGAATATTAGACGTCATTAATCTTTGTTTGCCGTTACCGTTCTTACAGATCTAATTTTAGTTAGGAAGTTCTTATTACTTTCTTAAGGCTCGGTTTCAGTCGCCGTATTGAAATTTTATTATGTTTCGCTTTTTTGGAATTCTAAGAAGAAAAATGTTGACTATGCGATTATGCCTCAAATTCTGTTTACATTTCGCTACAGTACAGACCTTGCGATTTAGCTGTTAACATATAATTACGCCACAATGTGTGTGGCAAATTTTTTTATATTCATAATTTCCCCGACAAATTACGACCTAACTATCCATTACTAGCTCTATTGCCATGCTTGTGCTGTAGCTCAAGGTAAATAGAATTTGCGGTATAGTCGCCGATTTAACATTTTTCTTCTCAGAATTTCAAAAAAGCGAAAATAATAAAATTCAATACAGTGACTAAAACCGAGCTTTAACTGCAATGAATTCTGCAACAACAATAACGGTAAACAAAGGTACATGATGTGTACAATTCTATCAATATGTATTTTATTAGGCTGTTAGGTTAAAGTTCCTTAAATCTACTGAAAAGAAACGTAATGAAACAAAACACAAAAATTCAAGATAGGGAAGATATCTCCCTTTTAAGAGGGTTCCACCCACTAATCACATACGTGTGGTGTCATAGTAACCCTATTATCATTGACACAGACAAATTATAGACGTCTCTGCTCGAAGACACGCTGCTAATAACCATTAAGCACAGCTGCTAGTGTGCACGCAAGGCACTGGAACAAACTAGTGCCGCATTAATTTCACCATAAACCAGAGACTCTAGCAATATTTCAAAATATATTTTTATTTTATCATCTGAAAGATACGAGAAAACCGTTACCTCGCGGTTGATAAATGTAACCAAACGTGCCTAAAAAAAGTTGACAACTGCTCAAAATGGGAGCATACGTTACATTGTGTGAAGCTGGCATGTTTAATGCCACCAGAAATAAACCATTAACTAGCAAAAAAATGGGTGTAAAATTGACTTTCTTACACGAACAGAGAAGTATATAAATTGATTTCATCATTAGCTAAAGCGTTCAACTTTTGAGGAAATTTTTTGTTTTACTTCTAATTGACAAAATTAAAACGCACGTGCTCACTACTTTTTTAACCCCTGACGCAAAAAGAGGGGTATAAGTTTGACGTGTCTGTGTGTGTATCTGTGTCTTGTTTGTGGCATCGTAGCTCCTAAACGAATGGACGGTTCTTTATGCAATTTTTTTTTGTTTGAAAGCTGACGTGATCGAGATTGTTTTTAGCTATGATTCAAGGAAATTTGTTTTGCCGTTTAAAGATAACCATCTCTTTTCTTGTTTATATTTTAGTGAGTGTCATCAATTCTACTGGTCTGATCGATTTGAAACACAGTATCATGTGAGTCGTTTTTTTTTTTTTTAATATTTTAAATATTTGC
>PNEQ01115836.1:20468-39610 GCA_003012365.1 Medauroidea extradentata
ATATATATATATATATATATATATATATATATATATATATATATATATATATATATATATATGTATATATATATATATAGACTTTCAAGGGAATTTATAGGCAAAAGTCGTCATCATCAATTCAATTTAAATACAATAAAGAGGCAACTTTCTTACTCTCTTTCTGACTCTGCCTACACTGCTTACACTCTAAATAGCAGTAAGTGAATATCTGCGTTATTAAGTCAGAATCAGTAATAACATGCATATTTCGCGCTTCATTACAATACTTGACTCCAAGTTACTATTGGCCAGCAATTTATGTGGCACCTTTTCTACCAATGATATATGGTCAACTATAAAAAGGTTAACTTTTATGTACTGCGGGCACTCAAATGTACGAAATCCCGTAGCCAATAGCGTTAATGAATGTGTCCGAGTGAATATAGGCCAGTGAATTCTAGACTGTCGCAAAATAATAAAGCGAAATGTGCACATCTATGCGAATCAGTATATATTCACTGATTCCGACATGGAGTGTAGGTACTAAGATGACAGGTACTAAGTATAAATAAGGAATTTTATGTTAGAATTAATAAATTCCCAGTGCATCAATTTGTATATAATGCGTGTTTGTACAAAACTTGTTCTGCAGTACATACAAACTGGAAAAAAAAAATTGTGTCAGCTGTAAAATATTTTGTAGGTATTTACCCTGAAATTTTTTTTTTTTTTTTTGGTCATCACGAAAACATTTTGTTGACAACACTAAAATATTGTGGCCACCATAAAATTATTTTGCGGTTACTACAAAATAATTTTGCAGGTCAGACATTCTACAAAATATTTCTTTCAGTGCACATTTCAGTTGAAAAGTATATGGTGTTAGAAAATATTTTAACTAATACATTCGATCATAATATTTTGTGAACTTCTAATTTGAAACGTATAGATTTTCAATTTTAAAAGTAAAAAAAAAAAAAATCATATAAAAGCTACTAACTTGAAAGTTTTCTTCAAGAAATTTCTCGGAGAATTCATTTTGTTTGAATGCGATAACCTTATAATTGGCCGACTTAGGATAAATGAATGTCAACAATGGTTTCCTACTTAAACTGGCTGCAAGTTCGGCAGGCAGAAACTTGAGCGTGTCTTCGACAGCGTCACTGGAGACGGACACCGTGGCTCAGGCAACAAGGAACAGGGAAGAACGCATCCATGGCATGTAATGTAGTAGAACATCCTTAGTCAGTTTGGATTTATTTAATTTTTGCTATAACCAGCGGTGGTTGTCTCGTTGTAGCCAGGTAGAGCTGCAGTAGGGGCGAAGCGTGGGTGTGTTCCAGTGTGTAACGGTGCTCAGCAATTACTGTACGCAACTATAGGTGGTACGGGGTTAAATGTGCACCTTTTAAACCCAAGTTATTTTTTTCTTTCAGATTATCCATAGTTTCCTACCACTTTGAACACTTACTGTAAAATACATGTGGAATTTCTGCAAGTCACACTCTCGTGCAGTTACCATCCACGGCTTTCCCTGCTGGATTACAACTATCAGAGAATCTGTAGACACATACGACTGTCCTATCACGTAACCCGCCTTCACATGCAGCAACTAAACCGTGGTCGTATGACCGGCCTTGCAGTGCGGGTTGCGTACCTGGCAGGCAATACAGTGCATTCTCACGTGATTTCCCGCTCAAACAGTTCGTATTAAAGTGTTCCATGAAGGTGACGTTTATTATGTATGTGTATTACATATTTGAAAAGCAATAAAAATACCCAAGCTTTAGTCACACTCGGTAGGAACATTAATCCTTTATTTTCTCGATGTAGGAAATGTTTGCACTCCACAAAACCTTAAGACTAGCGTAAAGTGACACCGTCATTCACAGACTAATTTCTTTAATTTCCAAATGTAATATTTTCAGTTAAAACCATTCAAAAAGTCGATTTGTAAGGGTGGATACCTCCCTTTCGAGTTATTATACGTCATTGTTCGTATGTAATGTTTTCTAACCCATTTTGGGTGGAGAATCAGTTCACGGCGTTTGTACCTGTAGATACAGTGTCGTGAACTTATTGAAGTGTGAATAATGTTGTTTACAGTTATTCTACACCATAACCTGTGAGCTGTGCATATCAACACATTTACACAGTATTGCCTATGCTCTCCTGGCACTCGCGTGCATTTTTAACAAAAACTATCACTCATAGACAGTTGTAATAAGAGGACCATTTTTGTTACAAACCTCACATAAAGTTGTATCCAATTAGAGGGTGGCCACCCCTGTTATTTTAGTAACGGGTGAAGGTATAAACCAGAATTTCATAAGGGGTTTGCAGACCCTAATAGCATACCTCAATATTTAGAGTATATTCGTTTTTAGTAATCCAGTTTCCGATATTTTGATAAAACACGGTTTTAAAACTCGATATTCAAAGACTCATTACTCCCAAAATATTAAACCTAGCTACTAAGTCACATACATATTTTCTACTTTATTTTTCGTAAGTAATCACCTCACAGCGTTTGTACGCGTAGTTCAGGACCATCCTGTATACTCAAAACCCGACCATTTGTCCTCTAGCCGCTACTCACTGGAACAGCAGACAATGAACGAATAGACAGGCTTGAGTATACATAGGTCTGTGGATTCTAGCAAGCGGGTCATTGAACTCACTCACGAATCTTTCCTTTCCGTAGGCATATCTCAGTTGACATAATATTATTTACCGCATTAGACGAAAAACTTCCATGAATTGGCGGAAAATGGATGGAGAGGAAACGTAATATAAAGTGACAACGTAACAGTAATGCTAACGGTTTTCGTGTCAACAGCAACCTTCGCCAGTACAATAATAAGCAGTAATTTATCTAAGGTATAATTGCTGCAAGGACAATCGAAACACTCCCAAGTTTTTTTTTCAGACTGGTGCCAATAACTCAAATATTTCTTAACCAAAAGTTTTGAAAAAATTAGAGTCAATGTGCAATCACACGATGCACAGTACTGTGGACGCGTTTTTTTAAATAATGTACCATTCGCCAGCAAAAAAATAATTTCCTTCATTTTTGCTTATTTTCACGACGAAAAACGTGGTACTTTGGGTAATGAAATCTAAAAAACCGTTCGGCATAATTCTACAAAAAAATTCAGCTACAAATTATAACATATAAGTGTCAAAACTGTGCAGCAAAATTTTGATATGAGTGTTAGGTAGCAATAAAAAAAATAATTTCGAAATCACTGCAAAACTCCGTAGCAAGCCCTTAAACTGCATACTACAGTGAACTTGTGAAGTGCACAGTTCTCTGCAATAATATTGATACTTAAAATTATAGAATCGATTGTAATGAAAATTAGCGCAGACATTTTGTCGGCATTACTTTCTACATTTTCGCAGTATTAATTTTTTTCTATTTTTTCTATTTTGAAAGAATAAGTGGAAGCTGTTATAACAGTTGTAAATGTAAATAGGTATGCCGACTATTAAAAAGTCTAAAATTTTAACTCATCTTGCAGTGTCTCGTACAATTTTTCTGAAGTCTTTAAGTAACAGGTGAAATAAGATAGGTTAACTTCGCTACATCTTTGTCAAATCCTTAATCTTATTCTGGCGAAAAATAAATAACAGGTTTGCGAGATATGTATATGACGCTGTAAAATATGGACGAGCATCACGTGTGCACGAGAGCAAACGTTTGCGACTGTCGTCTTTTTTTCCGGTCTAGGAGCGGAGATGATAGCTGTCCTTGCGACACACTAGTTCCAGAGACTAACGCTAGGTGGAAAACAACTCTAAGCTAAACAATGCACGGCAGTTGGAAGTGACAGTCACGGAGAGATGGACGCGGGGAATAATCGCAAGAGACGCTCGAAGTAAAACGTAAGTTACCAGACACCACGTCGTATGGACTCCAAAATGAGATCTAAACGGTAACCTGTGTACGCGCGAAATACAAAACAATCTCTTTATTACCTGATAAGATGACTGGCACATCTGATGTTTGAACTACGCTGCAGAAGTTTGAAGAAAGTGTTTTTTTATGAAACTATTTTACTTATCCTAAATGTATGTTTACTCAAGCAAAAGCAAACAAGTTTCACACAATACCGGAATGGAACATTATTAATATCACCAATATTTCGAAACCCTCCAACATAGTTGACGTCTACATACTGCTGTATCTGAAAATGTAACGACTAGAGATGTGCCAGTATTACGCGTTATTATTCGACGACAAACTAGAATTTGCTCGTCTATACCACCCGTGGTTTCTCGAAATAGCTCCAGGCAAATTCTGGGAAAGGTTTCTTAAGGTAGGTAATGACCGTTTCCCGACTCATTTACTGTTCTTGTCGAATTGCGTGTATGAAATTCTCTAATTACCTAGCTGTTGACTGTGTCAGGCGAAGAAATACGTGTGTTGAAATCACGGCGTCATCGCCAGCAGCGACGTCTTTGACAAGTCACTCGGTGTAATACACACCGAGCAGCTTCAGAGAGACGTTACCGTGCTAGCGGGCGTGGTCCATGCGGGGTTTGATCTCATCTGACCACACAAGGCGGCACGCGCCTTGCACAACTTCCGCGCCAAGCACAGTCACTTTGCCTGGAAAAGAAGGACTGGAGGGAGGGGGAGATTGCGCAACACGAGTTTCCCTGGTGAAAGCTCGCATCATGTTACCCATTTCGCGCTGATCGTTACGTATGCGCGGGCCCATCTCATCCGCCATCCCCTCCCCCGCATGCGCTGTCTCTATCCTCGGTGCGGTATCTTCCGGCACGACCTGCGACCACGAGGGGATTCCTGATCAGGGCCATGTCTCTCGCAAAGAAAAATTAACAATCCGCGCGTCAATCCTGAGAACCTCACGTGTATATGTGTGTGTGTTTCGTTCTCACAAACACAGATGTTACAGCGACTACGGAAGCACGTCGACACACACACTGCTCGCAGTAATGTCTTCATCTCAGACGTTACTGCAGCGTTCATGTCGATGTGGACTAAATATTTCGCACTAGCCAGGGACTCAGATCGCGCAGACTACAATGACGCCGTTCGGCTGCGACATTTCACCCCGGTGAAGAGTGAAGAGACTGGTCTGAGAATACGGTTTACTACGATACCACGCGTATGTGATTTGCGGCTAGAATATCAAGACGTTGAGAGTTAAATACAACCAATCACCGCCATCAAGTGGAGCTGCAGATGTGCACGTAAGGCAATGAAACAAGTTGTTGCAGAATACTTTTCACCAAGAACCAGTGGCTTTAGCTGTTACCAGTGTCTAGGAAATGTTCGCGAATACTTTCTAGGGTAAACTACAATGCAAGCACATGGACATTAATTGTACGACAGCATTTGGACCACTCGCTGGAGAACATTTTACCGAAAATAGTACCATATTCTATAAGGACGTGGGATGTTAATTAATACTAAACAGAGTTTACGAAAGTTATTTGGTTTTTGATAGTTAATGTGAACAATATAAAAATGGTGACATTAGAAAACAATGCTTGTCAACTTTTTAAGCAAACAGTTTGTCTCAGTGACGGCGAGCTTACTATCAACTGCGTCGAAATTTCATTGCGCTTGATTCGGGCAGATGGTATAATGATAAAGCATAGATCATTCAAAAAAAAAATTTGTTAACGAATTTTGTATAAATCATTAAAGCATTTACAGGTTTATATATTATCAAATTTAAATACATACACTAAGAAAGCATGCAAATTCAAGTGAAAGTTTTATCCATGACCTGTGTCCTACGACTTCTTCAAATATAATTTTACCTGGAAAATTATATTGAAAAGTTAAGGTAACCTAAGTTATGACAAAGAGCAGCAGCGTAATAAGATGGCTATTTTTAGAAATAGTGAAAAAAACACGAAAATCTTTGGTGCCAAATTAGCCTCCAATATCCTGTAGCTTGTTGCGCATTAAATTATTAGACAGCAATTATTATTTACATTTGAGCTGTTTCCAGATAAATAAGAAACTTTCGGTCGTGTCTAATCAGGATTTTCATTGATCTGCCTCAATAAGAAACACTAATAACGAAAATAAAATAAGCATCGGTGACGTTAATTCTAAACTCGAACTTAACTGTTAACATTTCCCGCAATAAATCACTCTCTGTAAATACTATGATAAAGTCACGTTCAAAGAACTTCCGACTTCACCGTCCTGTATAGACTCTGCCCTCAGCGTCTTGCTTATTGTCTGCTGCTTCAGGGAGTTGCCAGTTCTGACAGGTAACGCGGGAGTTAATAAGTACAGACGTGAAAAATTCGATGGTTCACTGACCTATAGGATAGCCTGCAAGAATAGTTGTGTACTGAAGCAGATTACAGATGCTCATGTCTGTATCAGTTACACTGTCTTTATTGGTTCTGAGACTTCCAGGAGGTGATAAATAAGTCAAAGGCCAATTGGGAAAATGACTCAAATTTACAGTTGGTAGAATTCTAGCTTGTGTCCAAATGAAATCGCGAATATTTCAGGTCTGGATAAATAAGTGTAATTATGAAGGTGAGCTATTGGTACATAGTCCTCAAGGATGCGACACGATCACCATTGTAATTCGCATGTACAGGAGGAGTTCGGAACCGCTAGAGATAGTGAAACATCACAATAGCGACTTGAACCGTTCTCGATATCGAGCTCAGTAGGGCGATGTCGACAGGCTCCTTGTAGATAATTTACCTCGTGTTTGACGAAATTCTTGATATAATTAAATAAACTAACAGTTCCTCATACATCCAAGCATCTCGGTTAGTCTCAGTGGTGAAATTGATGTGTGGTTTGAATACCCTAATGAAAAATATAAAACTGTTTGATAATATATTAACACAGAAATACCTTGAAATATATATTTCTACATTTACAAACAAGGTTGTGATGTCTGTGAAAATGTTTTGCGAATTTCCAACAAAACGTATTTTCAACTTTACGCTTTGTCGTGGAGTTACTAAAATATTTGGCAATGTGTTTACAATAATATTTGTTATAAAAGTATAATAATGTAGTAATATCAAATATCGTAAAACAATATTTGGTAATATGTGACATGGCACCTAAGATGAACTTGTTTCACACCGAACATACTGTTTATAAACATCTACTCCATTCGTTTCCGGGGCCGCGGTGGCCGGATGGTCAGACCATTCACCAAGGCGATCCGGGTTCCATTCTCGGCTGGGTCAGTTCCCGGATTTTCGCATGTGAGAATCGTGCCGGACGATACCGTTGGTCGGCGGGTTTCCACGGGGATCGCCCGCATCGCCCGCCTCTTCATTCCAGTGTTGCTCCATACTCACCTCATGTCATCCCTCACCAGCGCTGCGACCTCGATGTTAAGCGCTGACCAAAATATCTCACTCCCTCTCACTCCATTCATTCGTTCCCATAGGTATTTGGAACCATTTAGATTATACAAATTCTTTCATTTCAGCTGCCGTAACTAAATAAAATTTGAGTCTGACAATAACCTGTAAATTGCTAACAACTCTCACAGGTAAGGATGTGTACAGTAGCGGCTCGTGGGTTGTTGCCAGGTAGGGCTGCAGTTGCCAAGATCTGTTCAGGGTTGTGCGCTGGTTGACTCTACAGCCGCTGACACGCTGATGTGCAGATGCCCCTTACTACTAAGTGGTCACAAAATATCTAGTAGCTGGCAAATATTCCATGGTCGTTGGTCTACGGCGCGTTCATCAAGAGTGTACAGTTCCGTCTATCTGTAGCCCCACCTGGCAACAACCCACGAGCTGCCACTGGAAATGTGAAATTTTATTTCTAAACGCGCGTGTTCCACAATAATTCGTTCGCATTACACACAGAATATCTACAGTACTTGGTTGGCGAGGGTTTACAGTCGCGTCCAGCCGCGACAAATTAATATGCATACAGTCGACCGTAAATGAATATTCGGCTTAAAATATCATAGTTGGTTTGCAATAAAGTGAGCAATTTTGAAGACCATCTTGTTTAGAACATTTATAAAACCAATTTTCATTGCGACCTCTGACGTTAACTTTTTGAGTTCGCTACAATCTATACACTTTGTTTGTTTCCTTGGGTAATAAATTTAAATAAAAAGAAGCAAGAAATTGCAAAGTATCTCGAAGGACAAAAGTAACTAGGATTTCAAAAGTGTTTACTTTATTCTGAAACGACTATAAATGGTTAGAGGTCAACGATATTATTTTTGTAGTTCCTGAGTAGTCCTTCTTTCCTTGATTTAAACAAAAGTACACTTTTAAATTTATATATTTACACACACACACACACACACACACACACATATATATATATATATATATATATATATATATATAATTACCACATATTTGTTTACTGTGAATGCTTCAACGTTATATAAATGACTATGTTCGTCTCACATTGTGGCACGCTGCATGTGCGTTCATCCATCAAGTGACACAGCAGTAGCCAATTTTTCCTGTTGGGGTCCACAAGTAAGTTGCGTGTTATGTCCCAGTGTGTAACTACCTTGGACGTGTCAACGTGTTACATCAGTATTATTATTTTGTGTGGTGTAGAAGAATGTCGCGTGTTACGTTCCAGTCTGTAAGTTCCTTGAACGTGTCATTGTGTTGCAGCAGTATTATTCTTGGCGGGATCTTGCGTGCAATGTCCCAGTCTGTAACATCCTCAGACATGTCAATGCTGCACTTAGTGTGCTCGTATACGCAACGTTGCGTTGTCGCGCTACCCGCGAGCAGATGCATTCTGTAACTAGTTACTCCCGGCAGAGCTTGTACCGAAATCCGTCCGGAGTACTGATAACAGCGTATGAAGGATGTGGTTCTGTAACAGCAGTGGGAAATGGCAAACGGGATTCCATAATTATTAGAAACCTGAACATTCCGCGTTTTCTTTTAGGCAAAAGCTAGAGTTCCAGCAGCTGTAGGTCTGTATCATGTTCACAATTGGCTGTTGGCTTACTGACACTTCTGGAAGTAGCTGAGCAAATATTAAAACTGTAACTGAATACAGGTCCATTGCACACTGTCAGCGGGCAGCTAATAAACAGCTGTTGTCTACACGATGTCACAAATATTCTTAGAGGCTAGCCTACAGATCAGTGAATCCGCAAATTTTTCCGGTCTCTAATAATTACTTGATGGTTTACCGATCCATTCAGCCAACCATGTTTAACGCAGTTAATTGTAAATGCCATAAACGAAAAGTAAACACAAAACATAAACGAAACGTTTATACACATTAAAATGCAACTGTTTGTAAAGAAATGAAAAAAAAAAATGTTTTGTGTAGTGAAACATATAATCTTACCCATGACTTTCAATATTTGGAACATTCCTACGGGATGTATAGTACGCGTAAGTATATGTTGTTTGGTTGCGAGTGAGTGAAGCGCGACTGCTCATAACTGTTTATATGTAACAATCCAGAAAGAATGTTCTCTCCTCCAGTTTAATGACAAGGCAACACTCATTTTTCATGTGCAAACAAAGAAAAAACTGAAAATCGAAACTGACACAAATGAGAATCGAACGTCTCCACGTCCTTCAAGACCAGAAACAAAATTGAAAATATCAAAAAATAAATTTTAACCTTGTGTATTTTACGATTATTTTCTTACTTTAATTGTTGTTGGGCGCTTACGTCTCACCGACAGCGAGGTAAGTAGAGACGGTTACACACAACGGAAGAAACTAGGAAGGATTCAGACATGTCTTGTGATAATGACTCATCTCAGTATTCACGTGGTATGATTTCTAAAAATATGGAAAATCGAAATCAGGGAGACCTGAGTCGAGAATCGAATTCGGGGCTATACGTTCTTTGCACTCTTGGATAAATACGTAATTCATTCAAGAGCTTATATTAGACAGACGATTAAAAGTTGTGAACGTACGAAGCTAAGCGCCGCATGGAATTAATAAGTCTACATTCTATCACTCTGCTGCATCCACTCTCGGAGTCAGAACAAAAACTTAAACACAAGATAGCTATATTTCAATGGCACAAGCATACGTCAGCATGTTTTCTGTTGTACTGGTCGCATTTACACGAGACTTTGTTATGTTAGAGCAGGCCAATTACAAGTATGAAACTCTGGCGCAGAACCTATGTGAAATGCCCCACATGCAATTAAAAGTTGCGAATACATAATTCCACTAACAAAGCTGTAAAACGGAAATTAATGCATTTTGGATAGTAGCTCTGTGTAAGTCTTTTACGCGCAATATAACAACCTCTTCGCCACTGGCGGCTCGTGGGTTGTTGCCAGGTGGGGCTGCAGATAGTCGGAACTGTACACTTTTGATGAACGCGCCGTAGACCAACGACCATGAAATATTTGCCGGCTACTAGATGTGTTGTGACCACTAAGTAGTAAGGGGCACCTGCACATCAGCGTGTCAGTGGGTGTAGAGTCAACTAGCGCACAACTCTGTACAGCTCTTGGCAACTGCAGTCCTACCTAGCAACAACCCACGAGCCGCCACTGGTCTCGGCATCAACACCTGCTCAACCAGGTAAGAATGTGGTCTTGAGCTGTGGCTACCTATGCAGACCCTCCATAGACAGGAAATTGGCAGGCTCAGACGTGGAACTTTCTCTCTTGTACGAGAACCGTAGCTGCGGCCAGTTCACATATTACGAGCAAGGAGGCTTTGTTTCCTACCTACCGGACCTCCTGATGACAGGTTGACAGCTGTACGCTGTGCAAGATAAAGTGAATACTTTAGTTCGGAAATGCTCAAATATGTACGTATGTATATGTATATGTGTGCGTGTCTATATATAATCAAGTGACTCACTCATTCATTCACTCATCAACGCACAGCCCAAACCGCTGGACCTAGAAACGTGAACTTTTCAGCGTAGTTTCCCCTCACGGCGTAGACACCCACTAAGGAAGGATTTTTCGAAAATCGAAAATTAAAGGGGTGAAAAGGGACAAAACGTGTTTTCGCGAAATTCTCGATAACTTTCTAACCTGCTGATATATTGTTAATATTTTTGCTTCAAAACATTACCTTAGCAGATTCATATTTCATAATTTTTCGATTTATCGAAATTCGGAAATCAAGGGGCAGGTAAATGTGTTTTCAATAAATCCTCTCTTTCTCTTAAACCACTTAAGATATCGAGGTGATCTTTGCATCAGAATGGTGCTCATGTAAATGTCTAAACAGCACTTTTGGAATTTTCAATATTCGTTCTTGAAAGCCGCTAAAAAAATAAAACGTGTTTTCAATTAATCATCTGTTTCTCCTGAACCATTTGAGATATCGAGGTCGTTTTTGCTTTAAAATGAAGCATACGTAGATACCTAAAATGTAATTTCAGGGTACATGCTCTTTTCTTTAAAGTTTGCGTAAGTAAACATATACAAACAAATTTAAGGTAATTCGCAAATTAAAGATATACAGAAAATATAGTAACACCATCAATTAATACGTAATTAAAAAGTTAGTTATTCTTTACTCTAGTACATGCGGGCGACGTCGTAACGGGACAGCTAATACATACACACACATATATATACACACACACATATATATATATATAGGGAAAGGAGTATTTCGCGAGTTCAATGACCGTCATATTAGAATCCACTGTTCTATACATATTCAAGCCCCGTCTATTCGTTCATTGCCTGGTGTTCCAGCGAGTAGCAGCTAACTGACAAATGGTCGGGGCTTGAGTATGCACAGGACAACGGATTCTAACATGACGGTCATTGAACTCGCGAAATATTCCTTTCCCTATATATATATATATATATATATATATATATATATATATATATATATATATATATATATATACAGAGTGTCCATAAACAAAAGCCTAATAAGCACACCACGCGAATCCTGGGCTAAATTGGAAACGAAAATGTTGTACGATGACATTTTACTTTTACAATGTGGCAACATAGCATTGTATATACTCCCCTCTTGCGCTCCACAGATATATTACTTATCTTTAGAGATTACGGTATATCGCGAAGATGTTTTGTGCCAACATACCCTTTAAAACGCTGTAGGTTCTTGCAACATGTATGGTTTGGTGATGTACGTCTGACACAACGTAACTGTGCCGAAGACCAATAACAGGCATAAAATATTACAATAGCGGGATTCTTATTGGCTCAGTCAAATAGAGCACCAGCTTCACGTACAAGCGAGAGCCAGAAATCTTCTAGTAAGCTGAACATGTGTTGAAACCCAGTAAACAGTCAAGTTTTTCCGCGATAAACCATCATCTCTACTTATCTTACTACTACTGTTCTAACCTGCGTATTATTGGTCCAGATTAAAATTAGCAGTCCAAACATGATTCTAATGTTTACTTGACTTACCATACATGAAATAATACCTGATCGTGGAGCGCAAGAGGGGATTATTTCCGTGCAGTGTTGCCACATTGCGCACATAAAATGTAGTCGTACAACATTTTGCCACTAACATTTTCATCTCCAATTTAGCCCAGGAATTGCGCGGTGTGCTTATTAGGCGGTTTTTTCTGGACATCCTGTGTATACACAAACCACACACAAATAACCTCTATGGGTTCAGGACAATGTGTTGAGTAGTTTTCCCAGCCCCTTTCTTAGGAAGGCAATGGCAAACCACCAACCCCCGCAGTTTCATTCCTTGCGTAGTCGTACCTTACATTTTCCTCCTGAGGTTCATACCAACCCATAGGCCCTATATGTATGTATACTTATGCATTCTTTCGCATGTTTTAGTCTATTAATTAATAACCGAGTAACAAAAAATTCTAGCTCAGTAAAAACTGACGTATTAAGTTCCATGTTATTTAACGTACATTTAATGAGAAAATGTTCCGTAAATGTGAATGCAGGGTCTTAGTAGCCAGGCAAGTTGGTTCAGTTTTATTTAATATTACAATGATGTCACTACTGTGAAATGTAAGTGAGCAATAGCGGGTGCGACCATGCCTGTGAACGTTCAGTACACGCGTTAAGGTCGAAGTTTTCTCACTCGTCACTTGCCTCGTCTCTAAGCGCTCATCACTGAACTATGTATAGTCTTCTCTCCGACAACTCGCCTCTATGAGACATTCAATGGTGACCCTGCCATTTTATGACGTGTTACTAATAAAAGGTGTAATGTCAACGTCAACACATTAGAATTTATTTTGTGCGCCAAGATTTTCATGTCTAAAAAGGACCGTAAAAAACACTCATTTCGCCTTTTTCGGCCGTTAGAAAACATGCTTTAATGAATAGTTATGAACTTGAAATTGTCATCTACACGTGTAACTTTATTCTTAAGGACGTCGCATACTACGTGCTTCAAACGTGTTGCATTGTGTTCGTAAACAGGTTTTATCTATGAAAGTATTCCACGTGTTCCTATTGTGCCAACGTACGAAAGAAAAACACACTTCTGACAAGGTCGGAATCTCATTTTTAAGACACCATGCTAATTAAAAACATCGTTTCCAAGCACTCCAACATAGCTAAAAACGGACTTTTCAGACTGCCGTACTTCAAAATGTACTAACCGGTTGTATATGAAACTCAGAAATAAACTTGCACTGATCTTTGGCAACAGACTTTCAACCAATAAAATTATATGGTCACCGCTTAGTGTTCCATAGTTCGGGAACTTTGCACGCTAGTTCAACATGTGACTCGTTGAAGTAATGTGACACTTCATGCGCGCTTCAATGTCGCTCTTACGCTCCATCGCTTCTGATCCTCTAACGTGCAGGTAGGCGGCGCACTTCAGAACAGCTGTGTAGTTTCTGTAGAGTACAATGAACAGCTAAAATAAAATCTAGAAACCTCATTTTAGGCCGCTGTCACACTGGATACAGAACTACTTCACTTAAACATCTTCAGTTTTATGGAGCTCAGTACAAGTTCAGATCACATACTCTTCTCGTTAAAAGTAATCTGGTTTCATGTGTATTTTCGAACGACATATCTTCTATGCTTCTCTCCTATTGGCTGTTTGGAGTAACGATCTGTGTAACAAATATGGCTGCTTTTGGTCCGACATCTTACTTTCGTTAAATTAAATTTAATTTTATGTGTAAATACGTGTATCCACTTTACACACATAGTAGTGATGCAGTAATTTGCAATAATGGTAGTTAAAATGTCACGAATGTTGAGTGTAGGTGTGCTAATAATAAAATATGGTACATTTCAGGTTTCACGTGTGTTGAGGTTAGAAAGTTCATTGAGTTTATAGTCGTGTAACCTCGTAAACATATTTAACTTTAAACACGTTCAAACATGGCTGCCGAATATATTTAACTAAACAAGTTTAAGACCTCTAGTGTGACAGTAGCCTATGACTCAATTTACTGTCCCACATAAGAAAAGAAAATAGTAAAGGTAAAGTTAATATGCAACATCTAGCTATGCTTAAATCATTTTCGTAAACATACATCATCATAGCATGCGACGTGGCTTTAGAATAATTTTTTTTCTGACCCTCTACACAGCTTGAGGTGCCATAGCCACGCGAAGCTCTCAAAGAGTTGGCAGTTGTTCTTTTTAGTCAATTTGTTACTTTCTTGTTGTGGTCAATTTAAACGTTGCAATAAAACAAACAATCACAATGCATGTAACATCTCTCAATAGTTAAGGTCAGAGTCCACATTAAAATAAAGTTTTATCTCAGTGATGTCCAAAAACTTGTGCACTTAAACAAAAGTTAAAAAGAATTAAACACGACCCTCACCTCTTTTACTGCTACCTGCTGTGACTACGTAAAGCGTGCAGAGACCCGAGCAGATAGGCCTATAGTTATTTTTGTAAATAGTTAAACGAGTCCAAGTGTCGTTTCGGTTACATCTGTCCCTCCATACAAGTGCATTTACACATCAGTTCGTCAACTGCTATAAATTTTTTTTATATAGTGCGATAGGCTAAAACGCATGTCTAGACAGTTATTTTCTGCTAAGATAAGTATTGCGGAAGACGCTGAAGAAAGTATGGGACGGGTGCAGTGCACTTGTATGTATGATTTAGGCCACCAAACTACAACGTTACGACTTAAGAGGGCATTAGACACACAACAATGCTGAAAAATATTAGGTCCTTCAGGCTTTTGCTAATTGATATAAAAATAAAACGAAACCTTTAATACTGTTTCTTCAAATAAGTTTACAAATATCTGGCGAGAATAGTACTTTTACTAAAAATTGTTACCAAAATTAAACTATATTTTTTTTTATAAAATTACTCATACTTATGGTAAAATGTTTCTATACATATTTGGCGAGAAATGTTTCGTTGGATAACACTTCTATTTCTTTTTTAATTTTTTTTTTATTTCAAAAATTGTCGAATTCATGTAACGTATATGTTCCTTGCCCTTCTGTCCCGCGTAGGGACTTGGCCGACAAAAACACTGCACGCCAGTTGAATTGCACTGCGCACAGAAGCGAAACATTTGATGAATGCAGCTGGATCGCCCTTACTGCTCCTAGCATCTTGGGTTCTTACACGCCGGTCAACTTAACAATACATGGGAAATAAACCGGGTAAATTAACGTGTGAATGTTCGAAACACTGGCAATTATAACCCTGTACAAAATTGATGTGCGTCACTGCGTAAATAATACAGGTCTTCACTTAAAACCCAGGGGCCGCGGTGGCGATACAGGTTCGATTCCCAGCGGTCCTGGTCCCGAAATGCCGCTGGTCGGTGTGTTTTCTCGGGGATCTCCCGTTTATCTCACCCCTTCATTCCGGCGCTGCTTCATACCATCTCATGTCACCCCTCACCAGCGCTAAGGACTTCGATGTTGAGCGCAGACCAAAATCTCTCTCACTCACTCTCTTAAAACCCACCTTTTTGTCATAACACAAATTTTGTTGTGACGAAGAGAATTGTTGTTCAGATATGAAACACTGCAAAGTTGTTTCGTCACAAATTAAATGTTTGTTACAAATATCTATATTGTCATGGTTAAAAATTGTATAGCATTTACTAATATAGTTTAGTAGCCTAACAATCTTCAAGGTAAAGTGATTCAAATTTCTTTAAGATAATCTTTACAATGAAAAAAAAAAATATTTTTTGCATCATATAAAATAACGTCATAAAATTACATTGTTTAAAAGAAATATTTTATTAACACCGTTAATTTTTTAGTTATTTTAGTGTTTTTATCCCAGTTCGTGTAAAACAAAATGCCTTTACTGCAAGATAAATAGACCCAATTTATTATTGTATGTAAAGATATGTTTTTTTTTTTAAATTTTTTTTTGTGTATGCAAGTGCTCATTGTGCAACGGAAGATGAATGCGCGATGGAGACTATACAAATATGCATGGTGCGCAAGTTGTAAACTGCGCGGGTCTTCAGATGCACATATGACATAATTAAACAAGCATGTGTGTGAACACGTACGCCAAGCACGCTAGTTCGCAATTATCACACTCGGGTGAGATAACTTTCTCTTAGGTCTAGAGGCCCGAGCCGAACGTAACCAGCAAGTTCACTTCAGCCCTGCTAAAGCACTACTTAATATGGTTTCATTTTCCTAGTGAATATTTTAGTTCTAATTATGGTTTTACTGTCAATTATTTTTAAAAAGTAGAACTCAGTTTAAAAGCTACATATGCTTTTACTCGACTATATTATCAAATAAAACGCAGTAAAAACCCTTCTTTACAGCAATGAAAATGGTTTTGCGGCTGTTTGACTTTCAGTTATGAATTCTTGGTTTAAAAAAAAAAGAGCCTAGAAACATACATAATTGGAATTGCTAAAATTTTTCTGTAAAACATTACCTTTGATGAAAAAATTATTTTCTTCGTAAAACAGTAATTTTATTAAATGTACAGAGGGTTCTAAAATAATAACTGACTTTACCATAAAGAATTATACAAAACTATCTCAATCCAACACAACTTGTGTTAACATTAAAGTTGACTTTTAACAAAATGTTCCTTTACGGCAAAGTTACCTTGTAGTAGTTCACACCTATTGTGCAGGAAAAATTAAGTGTTTCTTTACGCGTATCCCGAAACGGAGAGCTGAAGAGTTGAAGATGTATTACGAATTGAAGTAAATGTGTTATCTGCTATAAAATAAGAAGAAAAATTGCCTCAAATAATATGTATCTAAATTCCATAACGGGGAGTTGAAGATTTATTATACGTTAAATTAAACTTTATCGTATGATATACAATTATTTAAAAGTAATCTATGATTCTAATTACGATATAATCAATTGATCTGACCACGCTACGAATGGCAGTTATAAAAATATTAAAACTTTTATTATAAGTTATCCATAAAACATAACAATTAGGCGTATCTCATTTTCTTAGTTTACTCTCCCATTGTAAAACAACCTCTTAAAAATCGGTTTATAATTATGGTTACCGTAACACAGGATATTATTAATTTACAAATGACAAACAAAAAAAAAAACGAAATAGTAATATGATCAAAGATGTAAAAAATAAGTACAACAAGCGCGTATTTTTGTATTTATTCTGTTTATTATTTATTACTCATCAGAACTTATCCGCCTTAAGGGCGCGGTCTACCGCTACATGCTCATAAAATTAAAGAATAAAAATTATTTGTATTTTATAAAAACGATTGAATTTTTAAATTTTTTATGTTCAGTTTCAGCATTTTTTTATTCAAATAATTTTTATTCACTTGCGCAACCGTAGTTTCTGAAACCGTACTGAAAGAATACACTAAAAAAACCGTTTTACACATATGCTGCAAACATATTTTAATTAAATTAATATTTTAATTAAAATTTTACTAATAATATAACGGAATAACCGAGAAATATGAGCCATTCAGGTATAGTTTTGAGATCGCTTTCCTTTGCAAGTATCAGTATGTGTTTCGGTGTATGTGTGCGTCTCTCTCTCTAAAATCTTTTGAATCCTGTTGATAAATTATAAATCGAACTGGTATACGTAAAAGTCTTACTAAGGACAATTAACTTAAATTTTTACAATCATGGTGGCCGTTTTAAATGTTAGGCTGGTATAGTACATCCAATCTTAGGAAACACTGAGTTTATTCAAACTTAGTTCTGTGTTTTGAAAGTTATTCACGTGAGCAACGTGCTGACATATTTATATGCACGTTGGTAGAGTCATTATTGTGAAAACAAATTTGCACTAACATGTTTCAGTGCCTTACGTGTACATCTGCAGCTCTGCTTATTGGTTATTGGCATCGTGTCTAAGAGCTGAGGCGGTGCTCATTTGGTTGTGCGAATGAGAGTAAACGTTACTACGACACCGCATACACGGGATTTGCGGGTTGAAACCCAATACGCTAAGAGTAAAAAACAACCTAACGGAGCTGCAGATGTTCACGCAAGTAATGAAAAATGATGCCATTAATTATTTTCACAAATAATCAGGAGCTGTACTTCTTGTTGAACTACTTAGAAAATAGCAAAGGTATGAAATTACTAAGCTCTTTACTTACAGAGGCATGCAAAATTCGCGTTTTATTTTGGGCTCAAGCTAGAATTTCAACAACTATACGTTTATGTCACTTTAGAAACTGGCACTCTTGTAAGTCACTAAGCCAATAATACAAATTAAATTCATGTCTTTATGAATGCGTTAGCAAGCAGCCAATGAGCGGAAGATGTCTGCGTGACTTCACAACTTGAAGGTCAGCTTACAAGAACGATCTCCTAGTACAGAAAAACTATTTTTGGGAATATTTTTAAATTTTTTTAAAGGTAGCTGGTATCATGAAACCATCCGAGGATTGGTTGAAAATAATAAAAATTATGTAGCCTGATATTTTTTTTTTAAATCTCAAAATTACATTGGTGCGATTACGCAATTGAAAACTTTGACAGTTGACTTTAACTTCTGAATTTATGAAAGCTCCCAATACATTGCTTCTTATGGAGTCGCCGAAGCTAATATCAAGTATTCTTGACTTTGTATTTTCAGAAAACTGAAATTTGAAGTCAATGTCAAGGCAGCCATTTGCCGAGAACCAAATAATAGAGCGTGATGTGTTCGTTATTTGCAAACAGTTTACTTCTAAGTATCGTTACGTTATGCAGTTCTGGGATTTCGTAATAAATGGAGATAATGTGTTTTGTTGTATTTAGAAAACCTTATAGATTTATTCGAGCGTTAGAGACATATTCACCATGATGCATCAAG
>PNEQ01115836.1:45261-63269 GCA_003012365.1 Medauroidea extradentata
TATATATATATATATATATATATATATATATATATATATATATATATATATATATATATATAGTTAGGTTAAAGTTATTTTTAATACAACAGTTGTAAGTTTATACTTTGGATACGAAAAATTTGAGGTTTATTGCTACAGAAACAGGTACGAACTACAATGCATTCGTGTTAAAATAATCCAGCGTTTCTTATATATCTAAATCACAGTAAAACTCCCTGGTATGAACCAAATATTTACCAACTACCTTGCTTCATCCACTCTCTCCTACAACACGGAGTGTTGTGGTGACCTAAGCGAGTTTTGAAGTTGGTTGGTAATGTACTGTGGTGATACCTATCACGATCCCCTTTTCTACAACTAAACTAAGAAAACCTTGTTTGGCTGCACGTCTGTAATGGATCTTCCGGAAAGTGTGAGCAAATAAGCGGTGATTTCTGCCATATGTCAAGAACTCTCAGCATATTGAATCGAATGTAATGTTACATATGCTCCCACTACTAGGGCATAGGAATGCGACTCCCGCCAATATTTAAATAGTACGCGCAGACCCGCAGTGGTGGATCTTGAAACAAACGAAGGGAGGAAATTTTTGAAAAACACCATTCACAGTCAAGTAAGTACATTTTAGGGCCCGCCCAAAATGAATTAACGACGAATAAATGTATTTTTGGGGATTCTAAAGTTCACGCTGGAGAGTGAAGAAATGCACAAATACCCACAAGTACGTTGTTGTTATTAATTATATTGCAATATTTTTCTTAACAAAATTCGTTAAAGAAAATTAGTAGAAGTAGTCTTGAAAATTGCACACTTTACCAGGAGGTACCTTTTGAGCCTATAGATAGAATTTGTACCCAGTTTGCTGATGTCGATTAACGAATGTTTGAAGTACAGGGTCTATTATTTTTTAATTGTGTACTTGTTTATTCGTTCTAAACACCCGGTGTAAAGTCAAGCTCCATGCGGAAGGGTTAAGAGCAAAGCAGATAGCAATTTCCATCACCGTGTTTTTATTTTTATATTTGAACCAGATTTTTTATTTTTTATTTTATAAGACATACATAGTGGCTAAATTTTGCTGTTATGAAATTTTCTTATCTATAATAGTTTTTGCGTAATGGCTTGTCAAAGTCAAAATTCCCGTATTAGTGTACGGTTTTAAGTACGACACTAAAACCAACTGACTTACCAAACAGAAATAATTCATACTGTATAATGATGTCGGCTAGTGGTCATTCGGGAAATGTTTACTCTTCCACCACTTGCTAACGTTATCATGTGACTAATACGCACAGTGGATACATGTCGTTGTGTACAAAGGGAGAAATATTTTATTAAGTTGTAACTTATTAATTATTATTTTTGTCAGCCACAGTATTTAAAACAAAGGGCGTTGCAAAATAACCAAACAAAATGATCGAACCGTTTTTACAAGGGAATATACTCCAGCAAAGGATGGCGCAAACATACTGAATACTTCATTTCATTTTTTAGCGATATCAGTATACATAAACATCCAAAATATATTTATCCTAAACCACGTTAGTATCTTGTTTCAAGCTCAAATCAAATATGGCAGAGCACAATACCAGAAATGGCTTATAGGCTACTGAACCATTAGTGACGTTAACGCCGTGCACACTAGCTCTACCTAGGTGGCCGAGAGTAAACACTCCAGTTAGCATTGCCGCTGCATTGTTTTGGTAGAATTGACGACTTCAGCGTTTCAAGTACAATGCTTCAAGTACATAAAACTCGTTTGTTTCTAGAATATAAATAATAACGTATGACTAAAATTGTTTTTGCCCACACTTTATGTTCGCAGATTAATCGTCTAAGGAAAAATGTTGTTACGATGGTAAACAACTTACACATCGTCATGACTTATGACATAATGTTTTGGAGGAAATCTTCTGACAGAAATCATGTTTCCAGTATGCAGAATAGAACTGTAAGAATAATACACGGGAAAAAACTTACTGAAGCCTGTAAACTCGTTTTTTTAAATTCCAAAATAATGGCCCCAGCTTGTGAATGTATTTGCTCATTGCTGACATTTATCTACAAAAATTAGAATTCGTCCCACAAAACTTAAGTTTTTCACCAACGTAACACATTAACTTGAAATATTGAACATACGTTTCTTGTTAACTTGACTATACAACAAAATGGATCTCCATACGCCGCCAGAGAGCTGTTCAACGAACTTCCCAGACACTTACAAGACACGTGTCTATCAAACACAAAAATGTTTATAAAGTCATTTAAGAATTCTTAACACTTAATTATATATATTCGGTTGATGAATAGTTGTGTAAGTCTGTAACAACGTATGTATGTGTTGACATATATTTAACACAATCGTTCATCGTTACTGGTTATCCTCTTTCTTCCTTATTTCACGTGGAGGCTGTGAATAATGCTGACACTGACCTACATGCGACTACGAGCCCCAACTGACAAGAAGAATTTGCACTACTGCAGTGTCACGTGGTTTCCCTCTCTCAAACGTCGAACGTTCCGCACATTCCTCTGTTATGCTGCCTTCCTTACGTCCCCCACCACAAAGCTGCGTGATTATCATGTTCTCATTTGGTGTTTACTCTGCGTTGGTATATTAACTGTATGCTGAGGCAATTTATTTTAAAGGTTACAGGAATTTTTTTGTACTTCCGCGAAAATAATGTTGGACAACCAAGTTTCCGGAAGGCGCTGACGTTGATTTTGTTCTACATGTAACTTTCTGTTAAGGTCACCGCCTGCCTAAGGCACGGAGTAGTGTGCAGAACTTCGGCATTTACAAGATTATTCTAAAACTATTCAACGCGCATAAATTGTATCTGCTTACGAATAATATTCGAAGAATGTTATACATGCGTGTATCCGTTCCAGGTTCAGCACTTAATCGTTAAATCACATTTTCTAGAGGCCGAAAATGGGCGTTTTTGCGGCCCTTTTCGGACAAGCAAATCTTAATGTAGAATATTTGAAAGGGTATACGGGTGTACAATCCACCTTTATAGTTAATATTACAACATAATAGGGTCACGACTGTATGTCTTATAGAGACAAGTTGTCGGTGAGAAGACAGCTCGCCAGTTTAGTGACTTGCACCTAGAGGCTGGGGTGAGGCGTGATGTGCCACCCCTACCGTTTCCTCGCTTCTAGGTCTCAAACGCGCAAAATACGCCTATCCAGATGGCCACCTTAAGGCCATGATATTTCATTTATTTCAAACAATTGTAAATAACTCAAATATTTTTTTAACTAATTGCTTTGAAAAAAATTGAGCCTTTGTACAATCATACAATACACAATTTCGCCAGAGAGTCTTGAAATAATGTCCCATTTGCTAGAAAAAAATATTGTGCTTCACTTTGCCGTATTTTGACAACAAAATACGTGATTTTTTAAGGGCAAAAATCTAAAAATCCGTTTTGTTAATTGCAACAGAAAAATTCATATATAAACGATGATATATAAGTGTTAAAACTGCCAGAATGAATTTTTGATATATGTATTAATTTGATTCAAAAATATTTTCTAAATCACTGCGAAACTAAAGAGCGAGGCCTTAAGAGACATCAGTTCTATTTGTTTACATTGGTAGCGAAAGTGTTTGTGACGTCTTCAACAAAATGCTACGTTATTCTTGTAGTAGGTACTGAAAATACTGTTTTAAAGGTTCTTGCTTAGAAAAAGTGGAAACATGCAGTTGTCAGTGGATACCTGATGATGATGAACTTGTAGTCGGCGAAGAGGGAGTAGTCTCCAGGTACTGGCCTGACTCTGAGGACCCGGAGAGAGCGTGAAGGATCCTGGCTGGAGGACTCTAGGATGCTGGAGATGTCATCTGGAGAGCAGGAACTCGGCAGACACACACCCAAGAACACCGTGCGGACCTGCGGCAACAATATACTATCTCTGTAGGTGATTCGGAAAAAAGTGAGCACTCAAAAAAAAACCTGATTAATTTCTATTTCCTGCTAACTTATATCATTCCGCCGAATATAAACACAAATATTGCCACGTGTTTTTATTCACATAGGGTCGTGCAATGTTGACATGTACAGTATACTGCTCCGATAAATGTTATTTACAATTACTACTCATTGAAAGCACCCGGACTGAATGTAAGATATAATCAAAAGTAATCTTGGTTATAAATACCTGCGAGTTAACGTCTTATAATACAGGTTTCTGTCCATCGACTAATTGATACAACACGCACTATTGCCGTTACGAATCTCGTTAATGCGGGCATAGTTTATTTGAATTTGTAACTCAAAACCTCCACTAAAACACACATGACACACGCAATTCAAGAATTAAAGTTTCGTTCAGTTCTACTGCCACGAACAACGGCGACGATAAATAACGTACCTATTTTCTCAATGTGTGAAATAAAAAGTATGTTGTTTCTAGAGTGGCAAACGTAAAGCATAATTTACAGAATACCAATGGCTTCTCATCATTTGACAATGATATTCATAGTTATTTCCAATACTTTTGAATGTGTTTATACGCACAACGGACAACACGCGCAAATGGTGCAACTTGGCGAAGCGGCGAAAACCTAACTCTGATGCCACCTGTCGGTGGAATTTTGAACTGTATGAAATGCGGAGCAAGCGGTAACGTGCAAGATGATCTGAGGCCAGCGGTAGTCACATTGTGCTGACGCCAATTAAGTCTTATTATAATGTAAGTATGTGTCACTAAGATCATAAATAAATATTTTGAAGTATATTAAATACAGAGAGGTCAATTTAATATGATTTTCTTTCACTAATGTTGTATTCAAATAGGAAAATACACGGAAATACATGCGATGAATCGCTACTAACCATACAAGTAGTAAAGTAACTCTTGTTAATGTTGACTTATATTCAGTAACGGCTAGTGAATTTTTTCAAAGGTTAAATCTTTAGTGCTCACTTTATCCCGAATGACCTCTACCTTGCATACTACTATTCTGTAAACATTTACAAAGTAATATTTGCAAACTTGTCACCATAATAATCTTGTATTACTGTAACTAATTGATGCAATGTTAAAAAACAACTTATACACATAGAGCAATATTTTGTTTTATATTTATAAAAATTGCCTTATATTGAAATCAATCTGCAATGTCCACTTATTTCCAAGAATTAAAATGTGATATTATTTAGCATCGAACACACTGTTCTTGAACCTAAGTTTTATTCCTTGCCGTGCATAATCGGGGATTGTTGTTTACCAATAACAAAAATGTGTGGAATTTTTTTGCAGTGCCTGAGTGAAAAGTGTCTTGCTATTAATTTTCAAGTTAAATCTTTAAAAAAGTATAAAATGTTCCTTCCTGTGCCTCTAAAATCGTTCCGCATGTCTCGGTTCCTTAGACAAACCTCCACAACACTTACATTTTTCTAACTGGCATGGTAATTTTGCTGCGATTAACCTTCAGTAACTGCACTCGATGATCGCATGACAACTGTTCATTGAAACTACCTCACTTACAACATTTAAATCTAGTTTCGTCCGAATGATTGCTCGATAATTTACAAAGCCTAAATAATATATTACTTAAGAAGTTTAGACATATTGCGCTGCACGATATGAAAACACGAAACGGGGGCATTATGAAATGATGAACACTTTACACTAGAATTTTTAGTGAGGTCTGTGCGTGTATGACCTCAGAGCTCTCCAACACAGAGGGTCAGTAACAAATATTTGTAAGTTCTGCTAGAACTAGTGACGATATTTTTGTAGGTTAGCGTAATGAGATAAAACTGTTTCAAAATTAACTAGGAAAGAAGGATTCCAACATATCTTACACGAGCTGTGCAAAGTTTATTTAATATAGCTAGTAAAGTTCTAATCGCAACCAGTAAATGCGCACTATGGCTAAAATAAAGCAAGTAGTGTAACTATACACGTACAGAAGTTACCAAAATTTTATTGAAAATAGAAATAAAATTTTAAAATGAATTAATACAAATCTTGTTTGCTAGCGACCAAGTGATTATTACCTTCAAGAGGAAAGATTTGCAAGAAGCTGTTTAAAATTGAGTAAAGTAGAGAGAGAATATAATTAGAAAATCTTTGCCAGTAAGATAAAGACAATATTATGTTTAGAACACCATCCCATTAACAGTTAGGATAGACTATAATACAGACAATAGAACAAGTCAGCACATTCAAACATTTAGGCTGCAAATTAAATGTGAGATGAACAGAGACGTGAAAAAGAAAACTAAATACATTTAACTACTTCTGCGGAACTTAACGCTGAACGTGTAACAATTAAGAATTTCGTATTTGTAGAAATCGATTTTTTGGATTTAGTACTTTATTTAGTGGATTCTAATTTTAGTGAATTGAAAGTTAAGTTGGTAGTCATGTGGGGATAATTTTTCTTCCGTTGGTTTTTGTGTAGTCGCAGTGATTGCATAAGAGGGAGTATACAGTACGGGGATTTCACCGTGGTTCGCTAGGAGGGGATTTACCTAATGATATCGACTGTGTGGGTGAATGAAGTAATTATGTAAGGCATAACTACTTGAACATTCAGCGGGGTCTGTCGTATGACGTAATATATCATCTACCAAATAAGCAGTGTTTTCGCACGTAACAGAGTGGTAGCCGTGACTTGTTAACATCGCAGAGCTTCCGCACAAGTATTTATTCGTTTAAGGTTCAGTTAAGTTTTATTTTCCCGGAGAGTATCATTACTAATTCAGGCACCTTGGAACGATCGTTGGACGTATGGGCAGAGTTGTCGACTTACGTTGAGTACTGCAAGTTTGGTTTATATTTGCTTAAGTAAGGAAAAGTGCATCTCTGTTAAAGTTATAAAGGGAAATTCTACGGCTTTTGAATTGTATAGTTAAAGTCAGCCTACGTGTTATGTATTTTTGGTAAATGGCGCCAACTGTAAACCTAAAATTGCTTTACTGATGACTAGTAGTCGCAGTTCAAAGAGAGAAGTGGAGGAGCAACACATTATGAAATGTTGCAAACGTTAAAAAAATATCGAGCGATGCAACTAAAACCTTACAAGGTGGTTGATATACCTGCAGTGCTACATGGCTGTGAAAATTAGGTTTTGAAGAAGAGAAATAATAAATTAGTTTGTGTCCTGTGATATGAAATTCCGTAGATGCGAATCTAAACATAGTTTAATGGATTATAAAGAAATTAGGACACTCAACCAGAACTGAATATACAAGCATAATTGATGTAATAATACAATATTAAATAACACGTAAAGAACTGACAAAAATAACTCAGCAATAAAACCCGTAAACGAGAAGCTTTCAAAGAAGAACATGGAAGAGGCGTCTTGATCAATTTTAAATCGTGAAGGAACGAGACAGTAGACTCAATATGTGATCAGTATTACACCTCATATGTACACAGAATGCCATTAGTTAGTAACTTAAGACGTAACGAATTGTTATGTAAACAGGTTCGATAAAACTATTTCACACATATTTTAAATAGAAAACTGTCAAATTCATACAGAAGTTACCAGATTTTTGTAGTAAAAACGCGCTCGACAGTTACATTAAATATTTTAAGGGCTGTTCAAAGCCACAAGTTTTATGTTAAAGTTTTTGATGATAAACTGTACGGCTTTGTTACATAACTTGAATGGTACATAATCGTATGAAGTTACATAATAAGGGGGCTATTAAGAAAATTGCAATAATTTTAATATATTTTTGAGTAGTATTAATTTCATCACAAAATTGAATTTCTGCCACAATATATTTTTATTCTGACCTTTCGTTCTTCTGTAGCTGTTTTGACCACTAGCTTTGCTCTAAAAATATAATATGAGAGAACAATATATATATATACATATATTAAAATTTAAAACGTATATGTTTTCATGTCATTCTGATGTCGAAGAAATTTTCTTTGAGTAGTAAACTAACACATTCTATAAGTATTGATTTTAACTTGAATTGAATGTTTGAATTGGGAATGTTAGCGAGATCTGTTTATTTAAATCAATTTTATACCGAGGAAAACGTTTTCTTTCGCCATTTATGTATATAACAAATATAAGTTAACGTAAATATTTATAAAACAATTTATATGCCATGAACAGCCTTAAGGCTCGTTCTACAATGGCACGGAAGCGTATGAAAGTGGACGTGTAAAATGCAAACGAAACGAGTGCACCGAGTGAAACTAAATTTCTATTCTACAACGAATGAAAACGCGTGCAGAAACGCGCGGACTTGCAACCTATGAAACTAAAAAGTATTTCTGACGTAAATTTGCGATATTGGTAAAAAAAAGTAATTTAACATTTGTAAATAGTTTAGTATGTTATAACTAGCACAGCCACGCTATGCGTGTGTTTTGTGTTGAAATAGATATGTTAACAGCCACATAATTTTTACTTTACAAAATTTAGTTAACGTTTTCCGAAATATTATTTTCTTTCATATTTTCAATTTTTTTAGTGGGAATTTACGGACAGTGTTCCATAAATAGCCTAATTGTAAATACAGTACATGAAAACGATTTTAATGTTTATTCGTGAAAATGTAACGTGTAAAAGTGGATTCACAATTCCCCGATTAGACCGACGCAACATCCCCGACACAGCAAAATCTGAGCAGCAACCAATTAAAAGTAAGAATCAACAAGACAAAATTACTGCTCCGACAGCCCGACGAAAGTAGATTCTACTTCTAATTTTCGCCGAGTCGCGGCTGGCAGGGAAAGGAAATGCAACATTACAAAACGAAATTTATTTTAACTGAGATCACTTCGTATATTTCACGTGCATAAATGTATTTTGTTTATAATAACACTTCGAAAACAGATAAACTTCACTAACTCTAGCTTGACTTCAGTTAATTTTCGTGTCAGATACTCATTGCTTGTTTATAAACAAAGCAACTGCTGTACGTTGATTGCGAACAATAAATAACAGTTTTTTTTCCAAGAGTTCTTTCACTTAAGCGAAAAACGTTATGCATTATGTTTGTGTTGTCTTTTCCTTCGCGACAGTTTTTTTTTTACAATTTAATTCGTGTTTTCATGAAACAGTAATAAAATACCCTGGCTTCCACTTGTTGGTACTGCCGACGGCCATACCACAGAATATTTAGAAATATACAGAAATGAAACAGCAGGTAGGACGGCGAATTCAGTCACACACGCCAGCGAAATGGCTTCCCTGGCCAGCAACATGGCGAAAACACCTCTATACAATTAGCGTAAGGCGGCTGTCCTGCTACCCAGCAGCCAGGCCAATATAAAACCTGCCGTAACATGCAGGAGCCAAACATACACGGGGCTGGTATCAACAACCTCGAGCAGCCAATAAGAGGCGAAGTTCGCCCGTATCAAATGAGCCGCCTCGTCATTTCGCGTCTGTATTACTATTTAGTCTGGGGCCATACCATGACAAGCCTCATGTCTGCATGTCGGAACACTGTGAATGCTACCAGAATCTGGCTGTCTTGCTTAAAGAATTGTTGTGTCGGAGTTTTTGTGTCGACCTCGTCGGGGCATTGTGAATCCACCTTAAAATGTTGTTGCAAAAATGATGGCGAAAGGCAAAATAATCGATTACTGTTGGCTACACTCAAGTACGGATACGTACGAGTCCGCAGTTGCCCAATTCTCTTGCGTTTTCGCATGCGTACATCCGTGTCCGCGTGCGTCCCATTGTACAGGGTGGTCAACATGTCTTGTTATCCCTATATGATAAACTGAACATACGTATGCACATACTTTGTGTGTTTGCAGATGGCTGACACAAGTACGTACAGTGTGGGAGAACGACCGGCTAAATATCTACATGTTTAGAATACATTCACCAAGCGCGGGTAACAAGACATTCGGACCACCCTGTAGAATTAACTCGCGGGTGTCTTAGGTTAAGTTTTTGTAATACGTATCCACTTCCGAGTCATTGTAGACCGGCCTTAAGGGGCCTCCCTACCTGCCGTACGAATGTATAGCAGTGTTTTACGACTAATTTTTTTTTAAGAAACTATTTAAAACGCGTTATTTATTTATCTGTGAAAAGAAAACACACCTCAAACTATGTCGTTGTAGTTTTACAAATTCGGCATGTTCATTAGAAACATCATTTCCGGGCCCCTCAAAACGACCAAAAATGGCTTTTCCAGACTGCCGCATCTAAAAAACAAACACCCGGATTCGAAAAACACAACTATAGAAGCAAGCGTTAGACTTTGAACAATGCTGCCCATAAATAAACTGATGTGGTCACGTCTTAAGAAGTCTCATAGGAAAAAGGATAATAGTAAAGCCCTGAATGTCAGCTGAGTTGGAGGCTCCTTAATTATGGCAAATCCCTCATGCTGTGCATGGGTTATAAAAAGCGTATTTTCGTTTAAGAGGCTTATGCAACCTGACGCAAGAACGGTGTTGTAGTGTGCCGCGCCTTTTCTATTCTATGCGAAGCTCCTTAACTTATTTACAATATGTTTATCTACGAAAAGAACACACAGTTCAAACTATGCTTCTATCATTTTAAAAATGCAACATGCTTATTAGAAACATGTTTTTAGGACCTCTCAAAATTGCTAAAAACCTCTTTTTTAGACTGCCGTAACTTGAAAAATACCACCCAGATTCGTAAAACTCGACGTTGGAAGCATGCGTTGGTCTTTACTACAAACTTTCCTCTAATAATATTCTAGGGTCGTCACTTTAAGTCCCGTAGGAAAAAGACAAGTACGAAAACACTGCACGCCAGTTTGGCGCGCCGCGAATAGAAGCGATGTTGTTACCGTCGAGTGTGGAAAGCTGAACCTTATCGCTTCACTGTCTCCGCGCATTAAACGCGGAAAATTACACCCGGTACATAGCCCTCTTCAGAAGTTATTTTACGCTGTTGTTTCTGAAGCGACTCGCACATGCTGTCGGAGAAGTCCAGCAGTTCGTGAAACCGACCATATTGGATCGTCGTACCTGTGGAGTGAGGTCTTGCGCCAGAGCCAGTTGCAGCCTGGCCACGTGGAAGGACACGTTCAGTGGCGCGCTGGGGTCTGCGGCAGGGGGGTTCCTCAGCTCGGAGCACAGGTCCCGCGACCCCAGCCAAAAGTTGTTGCCGAAGAAGAACTGCGAGGCATACCTGCCGCTCGCGTCGGCCACTGTAACACGTTCCCCACAAACATCAGCTCACCGCACACTACTATCCTCAACTAGTACGTCAACATAAAAAAGACACAATGTGTAGCAGTGGCGGCTCCTGAGTTGTTGGCAGGTGGGGCACAAGTTACCGAGAACTTCTGTACACACACCTCCGTATACTAATGACCATCAAATATCTACTGGCTACTTGTTGTGTCGTGACCAGTCAGTAATAAGCGGCACATACATACCAGCGTGTCAATAGCTGTAGCGTCAACTAGCGCACAATCCTGTACAGTTCTCTGCAACTTGTTTCCTGCCTGCCAACAACCTACGAACCGCTACTGATGTGTAGAACCCACTGATGTACGTTGGAAAGAATTTTGCGCCAACTTCCACCTTGTTGCAATGCCTTACGTGTACACCTGCAGCTGTTCTGCGTTGTTATTGGCAGTGTCGCTTTGAGTAGAGGCGTCGCTCATTTAACTGGGCCAATGAAAAAAAGTTACTACTTACGTGGTTTGCAGGTATAACACCAAGACTTTGGAAGTTACAAACATCCAATCACTCACCATGAAGCGGAGCTGCAGATGTACATACATGTAGGGCTTTGAAACAATTTCGTATAAAATTAATTTCATCAAAATGCAGTTGTTATAACAATATGTAGATATCCAAAAAATCTGAGAATTAATCCGAGAAAAATAACACTAAACGTCCGTAGACGTATAAGCTTCCTAATGTCGATATTCTTTGAGTTACGAATATTCCGATGTAGTTCTAGACTACTTGATATTTGCGCAGCCTGTCTAAATCGTCCTTACCTCTTCGGCCCTTCGAGGTATTGAGCACGAAAAAAACTGCAGCCAGACGGTATCCTTGCAAGTTAACTGATCGAAAAATTCTGTATAGTACTGTATTTGTGAATACAACACGCAATAAATATTATTAATGTATGTTACTAAGAACGATTATGTATTAAGTGATGTTATCAAACAATTGAAAGCGATCACGTATTAAAGTACTTATAACTGCGAAAGTGTGAACGTTATGAATAAAGATAATATTTACTTTCGTTTGTAGAAGCTGTGAAATTTTTCCAAAATTTACAGTAATGACCACTTCTTCATTTATCAAATGCATATGCTCCCAGACACAACTATTGTTAATTATTTCGATACAAATAAAAGGTTTTTAAGTCTGATTATCAAAATATAAAATCGTCAAGAACTGTATGTTTAAGAAACTTTATTCGAACATCAATTTCTCCCATACAACTTGAGCCATATTTTACGACCTGAAAACTAACCTTAACCTGATATTTGTACTTCATTAAAACACTTGCATGTCTTAAATACGTGAAGTTTTTATATTTATAAAGATATTGCGGATAACTTTTGTTACAATATATCGAAATGGCAAAAGAGAAATATTACAATACAAACATGTTAAGTACTTAATTAATAATATTTACACAGCAGTATAAAAATTGTGTACATAATGATCTCTGAAGGTGAAAATCTTTTAGATAAAAATATGAATAAATTGGACTTTAAATTAAGTAGAAGCTTATTCCAGACTACACAAGTGTCAATCCTTTCTGTTAAATAACTTTATAAGGAAGCAGCAGACTATACCTGCGCTCACTTGGCTAAACCTTATACGGGTAGTGTTTTGTGAAACGCATCGAAATATTAAAAATATTAACGAGTTTCTGTAAACTTACAGAAAATTGTCTAGAGAATAGATGCTATAGCAGGAGGAGATGATTGAAAACGGCTTCAGACAAACGCTACTCTAATGGACGAAATATAACGTTCTATCAGAGAAAGCTATAATGATTAATAGGTATGTGATAATAATTATTTCTTTACGAGTCGTCTATTACTACTAATCTAATGAATTCATGTCAGTGAAGTATGTAAACTGTCTCTTATTACTAGTAATATAAAATGTAATTTGAGACATATTTTGAAGCGTAATCTTATACTATTATAGGATAGGGATAACAATTAAAATATGTGAAATATTATATCACAGTACTCAAAATTATGAAGTAGTACATCTCCCGAACTTCGTAAAGCGGCTGCGACATGGCAACAGTGTGTACCATGAACCCTGTACTGTAATCTATGGTTGGAACGCTCTAGAGTCAGTGGTATGATGCAACTGTGTTCATTTTCGTGTGACCGACGTTGTTTACTTTGTACAACGTTTTGAAAACAGTTGCATGTTTCCCAATGCTTTCAGATACACGTTCATTTAAAAGTTATTTGAACAGACAATGTTTTATGTAAAATCATTCATGTTACGGACATAAGACTTAATAATACAGGAACGGCAATTGGAAACATACTATTGTGCCATTAAGCAACAGTTTCGATAGCAGGTTATAAGCATTTAGCGAACTTATCTTTGGTTATGAGAAATTAAAAGGCTCGATTTGTTGATAATATTTAATTACAGCCCCTTAAACTATATTCACTTTAAAGAGGATGTTGTTTATTTGAAAGTTACACAATTCGGGGAAAAATTAGAAACTTTCTATGTTCATTTTAAAATTCTCCACAGCTAAATATATATAACCGTTTTATAGGCTAATACGTAAAACCGCCTGCAATGAATATTTACCACTACACGAAAAAGACCAGAGCCACCGTGTAATCATGTATACTTCATTTTATAGACTATTCACAGTACAGAGAACACTTTTGAAGCCATGGTTATACGTTCCCTTTTCAGCAAATTGTATATTTCCGACACTTGTTTCGGTAAACATACCAGTGAAAGTAAAATCATAGACTTTTTATTTCGCCGTACCCATAATTCATCATCTGAGGTCTCTGTAAAATACATTTGACATTATTACTGCTCATAATACTTATTTCAAAAGTGGCAGTTTCTTCGTGAACAACGTTCAGATATGGGAGAGCGTGGAGAATGCGTCCCGCAGCGCCTGCTGACAGGCAATCTACGTCGCAAAAGTGTAGCTGGTTGCATCAGATCCAGGCGCTTCAACATCTTTTCAGAAATTAATCGATAGTACCAAATTGTTATCCCAGTGAGAAAATTGCATATATCCAAACGCTGTAATAAAACAAAGAAGACGAAACCATAATGACCTTAGTTTCGAAGGCAATCCATGCAAGCATGCTATTTAAACCATAAAAACTATATTTCGGTTAATTATACAAAAAATGAATGTCACGAATTTTTCGTTGTTCCCGACCGTAAAGTCAATCGCAAGATTCATGTATTGGTTGTAAATTATGATTATAACATTTCTGGAGATACGGTACGTGCTTTTCGTTGTAAATTCATCCGATGATAGTGCTTTGGTTCGTCTAAGAAAACAGAAACGAAAATGTTTAAGTTATTATGTTGTCAACAGTGAAGTCAATACAGACGGATTTAGTGTTCCGGATATACTGGAGTACGATGAGAAATTACCACGTCCTATAATATAAAACCTCCCCATCATTCGCCTGAACCTATGCCGGAAAACTAAGGCAAAATAAAATAAGGATTGCTAGACAGGAACTCGAACCCAGGCTCTCAAGAATGTGGGTCCTGCGTTTCAAATATTGCAAACAATTTCTTTAAATGGTATATTTTAATGCTGACAGTGACGTATAACCCACTTCGGGTGTTTCAGCAACCAAATGATTAGCTACTCAGAGGTAAAGTGATCTCGCATTATATTTATAGCTCGAGAGACACTTATTTTCGAAGTGGGGACGGTGGGTGTCCAGCTGTACTGAAGGAAGGCCTCGTATTACGCAGCAAATCAATGCAGAGATGGGAGTCGGAGGAAGGCGTTGAACAGGGATGAAACCACAATCGTTCCTCACACGTGACCTAACCAGGGATAGAACGCGAATCAACAGTATGCGATACACTTTTATAAATTGTTTGTAAAAATCAGAAGGAATTTGTTAGCGCTTTTACAAATCTGCGTCTTTTAAATTATTTGCGTGTAAAGTAACAAGAATTAACTTTTTAAAAAGAAAAACAAACAAGGAGAACATTGTAGTTTTACAATATCACGAGTTTGTCGGAAATTCAGTTATTAAACATAAACCACATTCACTGGTTCGCATCTTACTGGAATAAAGTAAATGTTTATTTTAATTGAGTTCTATAAAATTATAAAAAGTAAAGTCATTCAACTGTACATTGAATATATTTGAACAAAACACACTAACAATATAATATAAAGTTACGGTGGTCTAGGGGTGAAGAACGTGATTATTAATTCGAAGGATGCAGGTTCGTACCCTGGATCGTTCATAGATGTTTTGACCCAATTATTAAATTATCTCTTTAACATTTATTCAAAAAAGGTAAAATCCATTATCAGAATAAAACGTTTCAAATTACGTTTTACTCTATTGCTAGCACAAATACAAGGCTACACATTGTCATTGTACAATCTTACACATTGTATTTTTTGCAAGGACAACCTTTGTAGTTTTACTAGGAATTTATTCGTCAACCGGGTTACCAAGAATATTTCTTGCAAAAAACAAAAAAAAATTTTTTTAGTGTAGCCACACGACATACGCCGCGGTAGTTGTCACGTACTGTCCGTCTGCCAACTCTGAGTCTATGGCGTTGTATGAATTTTTCGTCCTAAACGTCGTGTACGTGGCAGTAGCACAGTAGTAAACGCGTCCTAAATTACGTACGACGTTACTACACTCTAAATCTGCATTACTAAATATTCACTGATTCACGCTCGTGAATGCAGTTGTTTCAACAATTTGAATTTGTGAAAAGAGTCACTGTTTAAATTAGTGAATATTCACTGATTTATTTTAAAAGTGCCAACATCTCACAAGTGAATATTCACCATTTTTTTTTTCAGTTGTTTTCGAAGAACCGTTTTCACTTATTGAATCAGTGAAAAATACAGGAAAATCTGTGGACATTCACTAATTAATGTGTGGAATGTTGGGACTCTATCGGAATCAGTGAATACTCACCGATTTCACAGTTGTTTCTCACTGATTTAATTTGTTGAAACTGCTCCATCCATCGGCGCGAATAAGTGAATATTTACTAATTTAGATTTAGAGTGTACGGCTAGCAATATGCGTCGACATGCTATCAGTCTCGTCATATTGTTATTTATATATACGGACATTAAACGCATATACCCGCCTGGGACTGAGAGCTGGCGCGAGGACAGTATGTTGTATTGAAATTTTCGGCAGGGTTCAGCGACTCATGCCGGCAGTCAATGAAACTGGGTATACTCGCTTCCCGCTCACCTGTTTCGTAATACTCCTCCCTCCCCTCGCCTACCATGCAACTGTTACTTCTGACAGCGACCTGTTCTCACCACGACAACCAGTCTTTACGTATCTCCTACTTTCATAGTTTCAATCTGATGCCTGCTATGGAATGAACGCGAGCCATGGCCGAGATTGACTGTTCCATTGCACACATCTTATATCATAGGATGTTCACAGTAAATTGTGCACTTCTTAAGACAGTCTTGTCAATAATAATCATCATAAAACATATTCTGTTCTGGTCTCATATGTCAACTTTTGAGTGCGGTTAGATCTGTACAGTTGCTTATGTTAACAATAATTGTGAAACTACTTAATAATAAACAATAATAAGTTTTAACGTCGACGTTTCTAAAATTGATTTAAAAGTACAAAACAATGTCTCCTATGAAAATACTTGTAAGATTAAAACGAAAAACGCGAAAGTCGTGCATAGGTGATATTGGTACATGAATAGTTCACCTGAGTTAGTATAGCCTGTGTCATATAAGTGTTCCGTATTTTGACAGTTCACTTCTGAGAAACGTGTCTGTACACAGGTTTGCGGAGACCGTGTTTTTACAGGAAGCCAGGTAGGTTTAAAGCTCCAAACAATGGAATTGTCGGACACATTACTCAGAAGGGAAATGTCAAAATACGGACAAGTCACATGAAACAGACTTAAACAATTTTGTTACACTGCGACTGATATGACGTGGGCCCCGATTAAATATCGCCACCTGCTATTTGCACCGTCGCAGCGCAACGCAAGAGCAGTGCAAGTTAAATGGGTCCTCTATGACATTACGTGAGTATATAATTCCAATACAGCGCAAGCAGACGCAACGCAGGTGCAAATTTTTCCTTTGCACCCATAGAAAGCGATATTTAACCGACCCCCTGGTGCGCGAGTTGTCTCAACGACGGCTGTCTCTACGCTCCTTACTAGTAATCTATTCACGCGGCCCACGTTTACCTTTTCCGTTTCAAATCTTACGAGTCTTTTTCGTACGGGAAATTATTTTCTACTTTTTGTCGGTTACAAAAATTAATATAGGCTAAATAGACATTCAGGAATCTGCGTTTTCTCGGAACACGAGTCAGGTGCTTCTCGCGCTGTGAGCTACCTTAGTTACCTCACCAAGCTCTGCACAAAGTAGGTACATAATTGTTAACTTACACGCCTAATTTGAATATTTCTTTGCAAGGAAATTTTGGGCGACGAAATGGATTCGGTATAAAATTAAAATTAAAATAAGAGGAGACTCAACTGTAACTGCAAAATATCAAATTACAACATCACTTTAATATGACTAACTCTGTGTTGCATACTTTTTTACGTTAAATTAAATTTTTCATTTATTAGACCATTTGAAAACGGCTGTTCAAGATTATTCTAGTCGCCTAGTAAGTGGTTCGTCGTAAAATGTGGAAGTGTCGTAAATGTAATGCGTTCGTGTAAAATATGGAGTATTTAGCCTTCAACACAGCAAACTGCTCGCGTTGACTCTCAAAGCAACGATAGTATTTGTTATGACATCAACACTAAAATATATTTTAAACTAACAATAATGCCCAGACACAAAGCCTATTGCACACAAACAGATAAGT
>PNEQ01115836.1:63369-80727 GCA_003012365.1 Medauroidea extradentata
GAAAAAGGAAAACTAGCGAAGATTATCTTAAAGACTGGCTGAAGACGGGAGCAAATATCAGCGTCCGAAACGTCTCGAGAAGCACGTCTAAAGTAGCCGTGTGTATTCTTCCGTGTCGAGTTCGTTATTCGGTCTAGCCACACGTCAACTAAGTTCTTGTTGTCATCCAGTCTTCTACGTCATCTGGTCTCCATCCAAGTAAGAGTCTGCAATGTCTTAATTTTGTTACCCTGAGTTTTCTCAGTTGTTCTGGCTATTTTGTTGTATTTTTCGTTGCATTATTATTTAATTGTGTATTTTATGTTGTATATGGCATCAATCCTTGCATTAATGAAATGCATTTTTATTTCGTACTAATGTTTAAATTCCTGGCTTTATGGAACGACACAGAGTTGCAATGACGTATTTTCACCATTTTAATCGAAATTAGTCGCTCCCTTTGCGAGAATCTGTCAAACAAATTGTCACTTTGCATGATTCACAGTAATGCAATCAATGCTACGGTTTTTAAATTGTAATAATCTTCACACTCAATAACATTAATAGGATGATTTTGTTAAGAGAAAATACTTTTTACTTAAAATTGTAAGCATCAGCTATTATATCAACGTAAATTCTCCTTAGTTTTAAGTAATGGCTCGGCAATATAATTTAATTAAACAACATGATTTTATTTAATTCAAAATGTGTTTACTATCCAGTTAATCTAGACCGCAGTCAGTTGATCGTGTCAAAAAATTTTTTCACATAAGATCTCTTGCGGACCAAAAAAGAATAACGTAGCGATTGTAGTTTCAAGCGTTATTTAGGAATACGTTTTCAGGTAAAAGCAGTGAACGGAGACAAAAACAGTTTGTAAAGATGTTAGTGAAGTTCATAATACCGTACACTACAATGATTTTCACCGAATTGCAACACATAATCGCCTTAATGTAATTTTATTGACGCGAGGTATTTCATCAAGTTTATTGTTCTAATTCATACTACGGGTTTCAGTTACAGAGGATGACACATTTTCCGTGTTGTTGTATGCCATGAAGGGATACTTGTTTTTCTTGGGTTAGAAATAAGAAGCGGTTGTTCAACTGTAACATTTTATTCGTTTGGTTTTTTCTAATTTTTTGGTTTCTGATTCAAGAAAAAACACACAGCACAAACACACACACGTATACAGCTATATACGTGGAATTGCAAACATAGGAGGGTGAGCTGGATAAGTTATCCATCTTACATTTTAAAGATACGTGTCAAGTAGATCGATCAACATAAGTTAAATTTTAAGTGCCACGGTAGTTATAACATCTCTTATCTACGAATGTAAAAAAAATCTGAATATAAAATATATTTTCGGAACACATTTTGAGAGTGATGTTCATATGAAATACTATTTTCCTTATATTTCACCAGACCTACTATACACGTGTGATGGAGGAAGATTCTGTTACTCGACAGTGTATTTGTTTATAATGACTATGTTACTATATACATGTTGCCGGGCAGTTATAGGCACGGCAATGTTTGTACAGGAAACTACATGTCTTACATGGACAAGCAGCACAATTATATCTTAACGTCACGGTCGTAGAAGAACAGGTCTGGACACTCGCCTTTCCTACAAATGTATTTTGCTTAACCCCTTTGTTTGGCTGTAGTTCGCCAAGTTACCTAGATGGTTGTGCAACGTTGGCGCGGCAATCAGGGCAGTTGGGCTCAAACTCCGCCCCACTTTATTTCCAGTATTTACATTATAAAGTAAATAAAGATTGTTGGAGCCTTGCATTAAGATTGTGAGCAAAGAAAGTATTTCATAAATTGATAAAAAAAATACGTTTTGATAAATTGTTTACTTTTATAAAGTAAACAATAAAAAAAATGGTAGGGAAGTAGGTGGAGTTCAAGCCCGACCGCCCTGATTACAGCGCCAAAGACGCACAACACTCGGTAACTTGGGGAACTGCAGACAAACAACAAGGGGGTCAAGTTTCCAGGCGAGTGTCCAGACCTGTACTTCTACGGCCGTACTTAATGTGAATCATCAACTACTACTGAATATTTTGATAATACATTACGATTTGAATTAATATTTATATATGTTTGGCCATGTAAGGGCGTACAATACGATTTATAGGAAAGTTATAAAATATATTATTAATGTAACCGTTTCATTAATTTAACTAGTGATATTGCAGGAACGAATTTTTTTGTAAATTCATCTTCTGCATTTCCTTAAGGGTGCTGCATACCTGCGACGGAGCTATAAGGGAGACCTTGAAGCGTACATGAAAAGCCGCATCGCATCACCACTACGAGCCAAACGCTGAGCTAGCGCGCAAGATTCCCGCCGATATATTTTTACGTTGGGACTAAGCGGTGACCATGCAACATTTTGATGGTGAAAAGTCTGTAGCAAAGTTCAGTTCACGTTTCAATCGGAGAGTCACATACATCCGGTTGATACACTTTGAAGTAGGCTATGGCAGTCTGAAAAGGCCGTTTCAGCTATGTTGGGGAGTTTGTAAGCAGTGATTTTAAAGTGCGCGCTGTCTTAATAATGACATTCTGTCATTGTCCGTAGCGTGTTCTTTTTCGTACACTGGCACAGTGAGTACAAGTGAAATATTTTTGTAAAAAAAAACGTATTTACGAACACGCTGCAACGCATTAGAAACCAGTGGTAGGCGGTTCCAATAAGCCAAATTAATGTAACAATTGTACTAACGTTACATTTACATTGTCCACTGAGTCATTTTCTGCTCCTCGAATATACCCAAATTAATAGGAAACGAAAGTTATTACAGAATATACAGAATGTTAATGAATGACCTTTAAAGCTTTCTGTAACGAAGTAGGGGATGCAAAGACGTGTAAACTGATAGAGGATACTTGGTGTCGCAAATACTGGGAAGTGCCTGAAAAACGGTACATAAGTTGTGGTCTGTGAGGTATGAATACTACGTTAATACGGCAACAACTGGCGCACTTCGTAACATTTCCCCATTCACTCTAGTTACTCTCTTGGCTTATGTGTGTATTAACAGTTAGAACCGCAGTACTACAGAAATTACTAGTCTGGCTGTGGTAGTATGCAATTGACGCCAACGGAATCGAACCGAAGGGGTTTCAGCGGGAGGCTAATATTTTTTATACATATCTGCGGCCCGATGAACTGTCAGATCTGCCCGTTGACTTCTCAAAAATAATTATTTGCTACATCAACACAGATTTTGAACCTCACATACCACAATTTGTGCACAGTTTTTCGGGCACGTCCCAGCATTTGCGACATCAAGTGTCCTGTATCATTCTACTCGTCTTAGCATCCCCTACAGCGTGACTGAGAGTTTTAAAAGTCATTCATTCACATTCTGTATATTAGTAGAAGATGTTTCACCTTAATTTTGCTCCCATACCATGCCAGCATTACAACTAATGATCAGACAGATGCGCGCTACTGCTGGATAGATTACGGGTCCGTCCGTTAAGGGCCTTGCTCTTAAATGCTGTGAGGCGTGTACTGCGCGCTTGGTTAACACAGCGTCTACCGTTACATTTCCTAATGTTCCGCATTCCTGGTGTAGGTACGCGGAAAGTACGTAGCTATCAGTGGTGAATCGTGGATATGTTCCAAGGGAAACTATACTTAGCAATGACTGTACACAGAGCCACTCATTTATAGTGAAAATAATATTTTATCAACTTGTTTCAATGCCTTATGTGCAAACGTGTAGCTGTGCTTGATGATTATTGGCAGCGCGTCTTTGAGCACCAGGCGCCGCTCATTTGATTGTTGCTACACCTCATGCATGTAATTTATTGGTACAACCATAGCCATCTTTAGTAGAAGGCCGCGGCCTAAGATCTGGCATCCTGGCAGGAAGGGTCATTTTAACACTTCTTTGTCTCGCCTAAGGCAGTGGCTTCCCCTGATTCGCCGGTATATAGAGCAGAATAACGTATCCGGTACAGCCGTTGCCTTTGGAGAGCTAAAATAAGTGTTAAAATGACCCTTCCTGCCAGGGTTGCCAGATCTAAGGCCGCGGCCTTCTACTAAAGATGGCTATGGATGGTACAACCCCGCGAAATTGAAATTTAAAATAACAACCAGTCTCTGACCATGAAGCAGACCTACATATGTGCACGTAAGGCATTGAAACACGTTGGTGTAAAATTATTTTCGCGACAAAATCAGTGACTCTATACACAAATCTGGATTGTCTGTGTAACTATTTGACTGGTAAGTGTAACTAAGTCTGTAGCCAAGCTTTCAAAGAGGCTGGGTCAGAATAATCCGGTAACACGACTTCAGTAACGTGTTCTTATTGGTTTATTTACGCAGGAATGTTAATGCCACGTGTTCATCGTGTATATTTAGGTCTAATAACGCTTCCCTTCAAACGCGACCACGCTCCGCCTTTGGTATCTATTCAATAAATCCTCGACTAGGTACTAGGTGTGATTCCTACATACCGTCTGACATCGTAATACATCCAAGATGTTCAAATATTTCTTCTCCAAACAATGTAGAAGTCCAAGAGAAATATACTTTGCTTTGAAAGCGTGAGGCGAAAACTCATCCAGAGTGACTGCTAAGCTAGTGCAGGCAAAGTACGAAGTTCGTAAGACGTCACAGTTACGTCGTTCGTATGTGCATGTATAATAAGTTAATCATCTAAATTGAAGCAAAATTTTGCCAAATGCCACACGATGACTGTATCAGTTGTAAGATCATCGCATCTACACAGCATTGGACATTGTCATCAGCAATTGGTTGGGTGACAGGTTGGGCTGCCTTCTGTTCTTCACTTTTCTCACGTTAGCTGTCACAGTATTCCGTAACTTGAAATATTTTAAATTCACTTAACACCTAGTGCTTCCTCGGCACTTGTACATAACCTACGGAAACTCACTCAGCGTGACTTCCCGCAATGGCGGTATGAAGACAAAAAATATATTTTGGGTTTTTATATCACCTCTATAAATTGGAACAACTCGTAATACTGAACCAGAAGCGCGACTATCATAAGCTGGATTCACAACCAACACTTAAACGCAAGTGTAAAGCCGGATTCACAACCACACATGTCGTACGTGCGTTAAGTATTAAAGATTGTATTCACAAAAACACTTAATCTAGATATGCATTAAAATCGTTTGTCATATCAAAATGTCGGTAATAGATAATATTAATTTGTTTTTATTTTCGGAAGCAAATTAAGTAATTTATGACCACACGATAAATAATTTCTCAACATAAATTATTATTAAATCGAGTATTACGTTTGCACATGCTGTATCCACAATCACTACTTAGCGTACGTATGTACGAAGTATAAAGTTGATCAACTCTGTTACGCACGTTGTACGCACGATACACATGGTGTTTCTACTTTTAGACGTACGTACGCGCGTATGTTACGTGGTGGTTCTAAATCCATCTTAAATGCAGAAACACTTGAGTATGCATCCAAACATTCACATCGTTACGTAGCGTGTACGTACGGGACAGATTTGTTCTACTTTGTACTCCTTACCTATGTACGATAAGTGATTGTTATCAATTCAGCTTAAAAGTGGCCGTAAGAACGTAGTACCAAATTTAATTTTAATAATATTATTCAAATAATTCGCTTTTTTGTCGTAGATTGCTTTGTTTTGTTCCAAAACTATTAAGGTGTCGTAATTTGCAGCTGAAAATTTCTTCTATCAAAAATAAGTTTTGTGCCTATTTAGATTCTGTACTGTTGTAAATCCAATTCCAAAAAATTCACGTATGTACAACGTATGTATGTTTAGTGTGGTTGCGAATCCGGCTTTAGGATCGGCGTTTACCGTTTGTCCAGTCGCGTAGAATAGTCAGTCTGGGGATAAATACTATTTAAAAAATACACAAGTAATTACTGTAACGTTAGTTATTTCCGCTGAATAAAAATATGTTGCAAAGTGCCGGTAGTTGGATACTCATTACTATCGATAACGTGCTATTGCTTGCGACTTCGTTCGCGTGGTTTTGAATTTAATGCGACAATTTGTTTTGGTACCTCGTTCGGTTCCCTGATTTCCCACAAAACCACTGTGTCAAATTTCGTTGTGATTGGTTCAGAGGTTTTGTCGTGAAAAGGTATCAAACAGATACACAGAGATACTTTAGAATTTATAATGTTAGTGTAGATTATAAGATACCTTTTAAGAACGTCAAAAAACTCTCTGAACTTTAAATGGAATTTAGTTAACAATGTATTCACTACTGCCAATGTTTTTCGCTGATTTATTTTTGGGATGCATACACCGTAATGTGAACCAATAAATAGTCTCTAATAACCGGTATTTATTCACTGATTTATGTGTCGAAAGTGCTCCATCCGAACTCAGTGAAAAACTGTTGGTAACCATTGAATTTTCACTTATTTAGATTAAGAATGCACTCGCTGTGAACGATACTTATTACAATGAAGTCATGGAAACACGCAACAATGAGAGAGAGGGAGAGAGAGAGAGTTCTACCACAGCTCAACCAATCACACTGCACCGACGGATTGTAGTACTGATTCGCATGTCAGAAAATGAACATGAAGTGTGATGCAGCCTGTCCAGAGCCGCCAGGAAATTGCAGGAAGTTATTAATTGTAATTTGATCATATTTTATGCGGTTTCCTTGTTACTGTATGTGCCTTCACTACCATAGCGGTATTAAAATCACAACCGGCACCAATCCTACATCATCTGGCCGGGGCGGACCAAGATATCGGTTAAGGGCTAGGACCCGAGTTCCTACATTCTGACAATAATTATATTTTAAAACAAAAACTGGAGAAAAACAAAAAATCACTCTGTAACTTTGTTAAAACTGGTTTTATCTACGTACTCTGATATTGTCGACACAAATACAACACGGCGGTAGCTAATTAGTTAAGTAACAAAATTTCGTTTTAATTGATAAAATAGCTGAAATCTTTATACCGATGGTCTTGAAAAATTGCATTACTGAGTAAAACCGATCTGTAACAAAGTTACAGAGCGATTTTGCGTCATCAGCTTACGTTTATGTTTTAAAGGATAATTCTCTCGAAAGTCGAGAAGCCCTTGATTCTCAGCAGCGTAGGCCAGTCCGCACTACTCCTTATTTTTCTTCGCAGTAATGTATGTTGCTCAGAGATTACCATGGGAATTAAATCTCTTCACAATGAAATCCTTGCCACGAAATCTGCAGCCCCATGATTATCCATAGGCAACCCTTTGACATGGAGACAGATCCATTTTTGGTGTATACTTCATGTACTGCTGTGGGAAACTAATGTATATTGTTTGTTCACAGTTATACTAGCAATATGCTTATGCATCAGGCATAGGGACCAGCCGGGGATTCTACCCACTTTTGCAGGTCACCCGAAGGTGACTTTCCAGCGGTGTCACGAAGAGGTAGTAGGTTCCCATGACCAAGAGTAATACAAGAACAGACAGTAACCATTGCTTCCGTCACTGGACAACCTTTAAAAACACACGAGGAGCAGCCTCATGCTTCTAACAGCTATAGTGAAGCCGCGATGGTGTGGTGGTCTGACCACTCGCCTCCCAAGATGGCGACCGGGTTCAATCCCCGTTGTAATTGCTCCCAGATTTTGTTTGTTCGTGGTCATTGCTATTGGCCACCTGGGTTGGAACACATTTTCTCCGCCACCCTTTAATACCGGCGCAATTCCATGTTCACTCCAGATTATAATCAGTGGAGTTTCTACTGTTTCAAAAAGTTGCAAGGGTTTTCACTGGCAAATCTGTTGTTTTGTCAATATTGACAAGTAAAAAGAGAAAACAACATATTAGGGAAATATGTTGAATGAGTTAAATTCACTTTTTAATCAGTACATTACAAGTTCTAACATTCAACCTGTGATTTAAAATATATTAATTTCTGTTACCAAAATACCATTAATTATGAACAGTTTCACATGATCGTAGTCTACATGTAATAGTTTCCCATCTTTTCCGAAGAAAGCTTTCTACTAATCTGTTTGGTTAGTTTTTCAAGTGAACTATTTGAGCTATATGTGCAGTACAAACTAGGTAATTATTTCCATTCTTCGGCTGTTCTACGATGAGTTTTATTAATTTTCGTATTAACCGCGTTGCTGTAGTGCCTGTATACACTGCTTTTAGTAAAGCCTCTTTTTATTACAAATAGTTTATTGAGAAAATAATGAACCAAAATGTGCACCCGCCACTGATTAATGACAATAACTGCATTTTAGTCGAAGACAAATCTGCACTACATGATCCATGCGATTTATACTGACGTTATTAAGTTGATGAAAACAAATACGTTTTTATAGTAAACCAGCAAGGCGGAACAGTGGTAAAACATTCACCTCGCATTCGGGGGGACTCTGGTTCTATTTCCTTTACGGTAATTCGGATTTCGATTTATTAAGGTTTTCTTAAATCACTAGATACGAATTCTGGGATGGTTTCTTAGTACAGATGCTGTTCGAGAAAATATTAAAATAATCAATAAATAAACTAAAATATCAATAGAACATGTATTCTTGAATATTTTTGCCCTGAGTGTAGGTCTAAGTAATAAAATTTTTGTACATCAACAACTGCGGCATTATATAAAGTACTGAAGTGCTCTGAATTTTGTTTATTAAACTACGAGAGTTGGTCTCAGTTCCAGAATCGTCGCGTCTGTTATACAAAGCCTACTGAGCTCGTCTGCGTTCTCGTTGTGGCGTATGTGCTTACGTATGATACAGTAATCGTGTTAATCTGCGGTTGTATTTCTTTTGTTAAGTTGTCTTTTTTAAATCACATTCCTTGTCGTTTGTCAGTTACTCTTTCTGGTTTGATTGCACCTTTATCTTGACCTATGGGGACTAGACAAATAACTACTTGAAATTATACAGGCTGCTTAAGGGAAATCTTGTAAAATTCAAACCGGGAAGATGGTCCGCATTACGACATGCTAGGAGACTGGGAACGTATGTGCCGCTATGTGTTCGAAAGGAAATATTATTGTAAACATGTCTCATACGAATACTGGTTTCCCGTTGTGTGTAGTATTGGTATTAGGCGGGTAGCGCCATTGTATTCACGGACTGTTTGTAATTTGGCTTTACGTCTCGTCAACAGAGAGGTCATTAGAGTCGGTGACACACGACTTCAGGCAATGACAAGAGATGGGAGAATGATCGGCTATGCTCTGCGTTATGAAAGAATTCCAGACTTCGCCTGGAGTGACTTCATGCGCCATGTTCATGTAGTCTTCTTATGGTATTTCCCTCCCTGCGGTTGCAACGTGTTGAGACGAGTTCCTAATATTCCTTTTCTGGCGAAACTATAAACCCGTGATTGCTTTGCATAGCCACTAAGAGAACATACACATTAAACTATGTATCTAGCGTATAAGTAGGGAGAAGGATATTTCGCGAGTTCAACGACATGCGTGTTAGACTCCATTGTTATATATATACACACACAATCCCCAACCACTTGTCCATTAGCTGCTACTCCCTGAAACAACACACAATTAACGAATGGACAGGCTCGAGTATGTATAGGATAGTGGATTCTAACATGTCGGTCATTGAACTCGCGAATTATCCATTTTCTTACATATAAGTTTCAAATTCAGCTTGCTTACTAAGAACATGATTTTAGGCCCATCAATGTAATTAAAAACAGCTTTTTCAAACAGTTGTAGGTGGGAATATTACAACCGGATTCGAAAGACTAAAATATATTATCACGTACTGGACATCAAAGCTTATTTCCCACGAATAAAAAATGTATGGGCATAGTTTATAAAGTCCCAGAGTAAATATAATAATAATAATAATGGTAAAGCACTGCACGCTAATTAAGTGATACTCTTGGAGATGATACTTCGTTAAATACGCCAGTCGACCGCACCCTTCGCAATGCATCGCATTTTAAAAGGATGGTTTCAAAATGATGAAATTTATCGTGAACCAACTAGGCTATACCTTAATTTAAATTTAGTGTAAATTAATTAAATTTAAATATTTTTCCGTATACCCATTGTAAATCTTTCTACTCTCGGATAGACAACTTGTAAAATAATTTTTAAACTACAATAGTAACCAAAATAAGTACACAATACAAGTACTTAAATCAACAGTCACAACTGTGTATAAATACTTACACTATAAAATATATAATTGTGTAAGTTATGTCTTAAAATAAAACTTTTTAAGATCCATTGGGTCCAAGCTTATTTGCTCAAGACCCACTTTTTTAAAAAAAATTCAATCTCTTGATGGATATACAATTATTCGAGAACAAATAAAATATGCATATACTTCACATCGGTTTAAAAAAGTTTTTTCTTCATGTTTTGATAATTGATTATACAATATAATCCCTGATTATAATATAGATAACTTTCTTACACAGTACACTAGAGTGTATCACATTTTACTAATTTAGAAGGATTTGTGGTGTAATGATAGTAAATATCTTTATTTGCATGGTAATAATGCAAGTTCAATTTAACAAGTTTCCTTTGTCTTGTTTTAAATACTTTGGTAGATAGTGCCGGCAAGTAAACACTACGTTGACATAAGTATGAATCCTACAAAAATGTATTTTTCTCACTGCTTCCTAGAGACCAGGAGGATGAAGTAGAATGAGGGCAGAGCTGCCTTGGAATACACTGGTGGGGGACCGACAGAACTTCGAGAGGAAAAATTCCAACAGCGATAGGCAACATTTCCCGCGTGCGAGAAATTTCGGAAATGACGGCAACCGGTACGAGGATACTTGAAGCCGGATCATTAGATGGACGGCCTACACGACAGTAACACAACCATCAAGAGTGCTACTATAGTCTGTTCACAGTGAATTGAGTAATTCTTAAAACCCTCCTCTAATAAATACACTGGATTGTCAACTCAGATATAAAGTTCTGAAATTGGTGATATATGCCCAGTGGGTTTAATAGTTGCATGGCAGCAATTTACATTAACAAGTGGCGGAAAAATATAAGCTTACTTGAAACAAAAAATGTAAGAAGACCTTAAAAAGTTGTCACTTTATCGTGAACAGCACTTACTCACGTGTATAAACATGGTGCAATTTCATCATAACCAGTTTGAAAACTCGTATTATCGCAATATAACGTATTTGGGATAGTACCTGTCCGATGGACTTATTAAAGTGCTCACCTTACCGTGAACGGCCTACATTGTGGTTAACTTCACAATAATTATATTGCTATAAAGTGGCTGGAGAAACCATCTTCTTTCACTGTACGATGCTGCTGGCCGGCGGGTTTCCTTGGGGATCTCCCGTTTCCCCCGCCATTTCATTCCGGCGCTGCTCCATTCTCACATCATGTCACACACCCCCCCCCCCCACCAGCACTAAAGACCTCGATCTTGAGCGCTGACCAAAACCTCTCACTCACTCATTCTTTCACTGTGTCCAAATTCAGACAAACATGCCATTGCTGAATTATCGGTCGTAGATGTGGCAACCTTGTAAACAAGGCCGTGTTACTAGCGCTGTGTATCCTTCCTAAACAATTTGATCTGCCTTTCAGTCCATACATGTAGAAGACTGTTCAACGAAAGCCATAGTCGAGGTAGAGCGCGAAGCTCTAGTAATGTGAGCTTCGTGTGTAGTGTTCAAGGCCGCAGAAATCTACTAGAGATGACTAGACCGCTAGACTGTTCACAACATCCCACTTTCGTTTCGGACAAACTTAGGCCTTATCAAGTAAACGCGAAAATACTAATAGTGTTGATTAGTAAATAGTGTGTAATTTACACTTCGCCGCGATTTGTTTACAAACAAATATTATCAGCGACACTGTTTCTTGTGTCTCAGCTTATTCTCGAGTGTATTCAAAACTTGAGGATTAAAACAGCGACAAATTGACGCCATGACCTTGAAACACTTTTCTATGGAACGGATTCAGGTGAGGGCGTTTGACTGGTGAATTCGCACAAAGACATACTGCTTATCTGTGGATGTAGTGTAGATACAATAAATATCACGACAAAGAATCGTTTTCAAAGGTGAATATTAAAAATAATAAATAAATAAACTCAACATATTTGTAATAGACTGTACCCATAACTTTGCTGGTTAGATATATTGTGAATGTCGGTGACTGTATTCAGGAGTGTATGGCGACCGCCAGTTCTTGAAAGCAGTGGCGTAATCAGGAAACTTTTATAGAGAAGACTGTACTTGTAGGAGCTAGAAGATCAATTTCAAAAAATGCGACAGTCAAGGAGAGCCACACTAGTGAAGAGCTTTAGTCAGCGCTAAACATCTAGGTCTTTAGTGCTGGTGAGGGGTGATATGAAGTGAGTATGGAACAGTGCCGGAACTTAAGGGTGGGAGAAACGGGAGTTCCCCGAGAAAACCCGCCGACCAGCGACATCGTCCGGCACGGTTCCCACAAGCGAAATCCGGTTACCGACCCCGTCGGGAATCGAGCACTAGAGAATGACAAACACTCCACGAGGATATGTTACACGAGTAAAATTTAATTTTTTTGGTCGAGCCTCGTAAAGTTTATTAAACTTTATTATTACTATTTTGTTGATTTATGTTAGTTAAATTCGTTTCGGGTAATTTTAAGATATTTGTCAATATTTTCGTAGTACCCGGCTGGAAAATGACAGTTTGTTTACAAGCAATTGATTGTCATAATGCGTAACCTGTATAGACAGTAACAATAGTTTTATGCTTCTCAACATAGTCCATACAAACTAGCTGCCGGGTTATTTCGGTAACAATACAGCAGAATTGCTGCACTTTTACGAAATTCGTATTTGAAACATGTATACTAATTTTATGTATCCGGTTTTAGTTGGGTTAATTTTTATAGTATTTCTGTTTTCAGCTACAATACTGGGTTTACAGATTCAATAGCAGCAGGCCCTACTGTTGGAAATACAGAGTGTTGCAAATTTACATGTCAGTATTTTGGAGGAACACTATCTCATCTAGAGGAACAAAACATATATTGCGAACATAGGTTAGAAAGTAATCATTAGGGACCCCGGTTTTTCGCGAAAAGAGTTTTGCCCCAGTTCGTTACAGTGCCTTACGTACACATATGCAATTATGCTTCATGGTTATTGGCAGCGTGTCAATGTGAAAAGCCGTTTCGCATTAGACTGAGCCAATCATATTAACGTTCCTGTAACTCCACTCGTCTGTGATTTTCCGGTAGAATCCCAAGGCCCGTGACAGTTGAAATATCCAATCACTGACCACGAAGCAGAACTGCAGATGTGGACGTAAGACACCGAAACAAAGTGAGGCAGAATTCTTTTCGCGATAAACAGGGGTCCCTAGTCACAATTTTTGTACTACAGTTCAGAGTACACGGTTAGAGCTAGATGCACGATTTTATGGCGAAAATATATTAACATATTATGTGCACATGTGCAGCTCTTCTTCACGGCCAATGATTGGATGCTTTAAATTCTCACTTGTCTTGGGTTAGGCTACTACTGACAAATCACAGACGTATGGTGCCCTAATAGCCTTATTCTGATTGTACTGTTAAATGAGAGATATGTCTGAACAAAGACACGCTGCCAGTAGCAATATAGCACGTAAGGCGTTGAAACAAAATGTTGCGAAAATCTTTTCGCGACAAAATCGTCGCTCTATGTATGCATAGAGTGCAAGCTGGATCGTGTTACTGTGACATGACATTGCATATGTAATTGCGACTATATACTAGAAGAGTCATATTTAATTGGACGGTAGACACGGTCCGAAGTAGCACTCCAAACTGACACTATCTGTCCACGCTCCAAGCTCTGCGAGTCATTACACCTGTAGTGTAGTAAAGGTGCGTTTTCAGGCTTATGTCAGCATAATTTTCCTCCCCTCCCCCTTTTTTTCTTTTCTAGATGTCAGAAGTGTTCCCTCAAAATATTGACATGCAGTTCTACAACACCCAATGCGACGTTCGTCATTGTTTAATAAGTTGTGTCTCTTACCTCACTGACTGCCAGAGTCGTTTGTCAGTATTAGAGCGACTGTGACGATCGCGGTGGGTAAATCAGGGACATCGCTTATCTCTAGGAAAACTAAGTAGGAATAATAACCTTGAACGAATAGGTAATCGGACTTGAGAAACCCCTCCATTATTCGCTTGAAGTGATTTCAGAAAACCATGGTAAATCGAGATCCTCACGTCCGAACTGGGATTCGAAACCCCATCTTTCCGAATGGAGTACACTGTTTTATCACTACGCATTTCACTTTGTACCTTGACAACTAGTTTACAAAAACATTCACGGACCAAACAGGACCAATATTGAAGGGGCACTGCCAGGTTCAGCGAGAGACACGGCTGCCATTCAGCCGGCTCGAAGAGTTTATGAGATAGACGTGCAGCAGCGACGGAACACAAGGGCAGAGGAAGTGGGGATCGCCCCAAGGAAACCCGCAAGCCATCGCGGTGGAAAGTGCGTGCGGGTTAAACTACACCTTTCTAAAGAAATTATTCCTACTGGTTACGGACAGTAAAGGTAGCACTTCTATGTCCTTAGTTATAATTTCAATTTCAATCTAATTTTATATTTTCACCACTTTTTATTGTAAGTTATATATATATATATATATATATATATATGTTTATTTGTATTGTATGAGTTTCTGTACCATTCTTCCGATTACAATGAAACTTTGGTAGCTTCTGCGTGCATTCCAGAAGGTTTTTGAGAAAACATTCTGCACGGGTGTGGGCAGAACGCGTCGGAGGTGGTGAGGAGCACAAAAAAAAAACGCGAATGAAGTCATGGGCAATAGATATTGTGTGTTTATATGCACATAAGAATGAGACCACAATAATTACGAATGGGCATCGTTAACAAGATGCTCTTCAGAAGTTGTTGTCACTTGACGGCTAACCGCCTTGTGTAATGTATACAATGTGGAGAGAGTACTCACGTTTAGTGGCCCAGGAGGTACCGTTGCGCAGTGCGACGAGGTACTGCTGCAGGCTGTCCCGGCACGAGTCCCCTAGTGAGACCTGCTGTAGGCTCCATGCTCTAGGATCGCCCAGACCCAGCAGTGGTCCCCCGGCAGAGGCCAGCCCCGCACACAACAGCAGCGAGTACACGCACCTCAACGTCAACATTGCCGCAGACACACTGACCTGCACTCCGCCCAGATACACTCTACTACTCTCTCTTCCTGCCCCCTTCCTACCTTCCAGCAGCGTGCCTTCTTCCCCGCCAGACCCCGGGGGGTTGCGTCACTGAGCGCCGGACAGTCCCGGGGTACGTGCTGTCAGCCTCGCTAGCACCCCGTCTTGCTGATTTCATGTCTATGCAAGTACCAACACAACACATCCGTTATAACTGTTTATATGTTCCATTGTGTACCTATGAAAAAAACCTGGAAATTCCATGGGTTCAATGACCTAGCGACTGGACTCTCCAGTACAGGGGGCACATCATAAGAGAGTCATAACGCCCACGTAAAAAAAAAAAAAAAAAAACGAGAATCTTATTTCCGCCGAAAACGCGAGAAATAGACTACAATTCTTCTCCTTACCCCTGGGACCTTCCTATTACCAACATCAGAACAATGAAGACCGACGTTCAGAATTACCGTGTTCATAACATAATTTCGTTATTATGTTTAACTTTTCAACATATAAATTAAAACGATTTTTGTTGTAGTTTCGTAAGTGATGCATACTTAGACGCAGGGAAGCCGCAAATGTTTGTGGTATATTTGTCTTCTTTTAAGTAAGGGGAGCATTCCAAAACAATTCCATTTAACTAAAAGAATAACTAGCAACGTTACAGTTACAATGTGTCGTACAGACAACGTTCCTGACACCTTGCAGTGCTGTCTGGATCGCGACCAATATTGTGATAGTCTTCAAAAGATACTTCAGTTATCAAAAACTGTTTAAATTCAGTGCGTTGGGTACATTACAGTTTTTTCTTATTTTATATGAATGTCGAATTATGGTCAGTTACTAATAAGTTATTTGGAGCACAAATTTCACAAAGTAAAACTTTTTTTACTACAAATTTTTAAAAATTTGTTGTGAAAGGAATATTTGCCGTTTTTCTGTAAACATTATAAGAAAAACTAAAACACTACCACTGATGAAACTTTGTAGGTGAAATTCTGCATTATTGATTATTCGAATAAATGTAAGTGGTTTGTCTACAAAAAGTCCTTGTGCAATTTTATGAGTATGAAAATTATTTTAAAATGGGGAAATATACAGAAAATTTGATTGCAAAAATTTTAAGTTTAGTGAATTAACCAATTATTAATTTAAACTTTGTATTTCCTTGTCATCAAAGTTTCGGGTCGGTAATTCATTTAGCTTTTGTTATAATGGATACATAAAACGTCAGAACATCATAATAATGACTATGTTAGCAAATTATACAAAATAAGTATACAACCAATGCCAGTTTTACTTTTTGAAAATTGTACTCCTTTTGGTATTTACATATTGGCCAGAACTCCATAAAGACATAAAATAATGAGCTGGAGTGTTTCACCTAAACACGACCCATCGAGGATGTTGAAAACAGAATAGAGCTCCACGTTTCGTTGCAGACAAATCCAGAGGCTCAGCGTGAGCCAGATAGTGAATCGGCCATAACAAGTAAGGAAGAACAAATACAATCTTCCCTGCAAGATCTGATTATGAACACATTTCATCACACTATTCCTATCGAAGAGTAACGTTGAGCTGCGGTAATGATCGATTCTCGTCGATCGTAATTGACGTCGTTGCATTTACCCATTATAAAATATAACGACATATCGTTCGTCAACCTATCGCACTGTGACAAGTTCGTAATCACATTCGGATTGATTTCGGAGAGCTAATGGTATCGAAATCGGGATGTCGTGACGGGATATCGAACCCGTATCCTTGTGAACGCGAGTGCGGTTATTAGTTACAAGTACGTCAACAACTCGCCCGGTGTTGCTAATACTAAACAAATGATCAGAGAGGTGTACTCACCCGAAGAAAGGCGAAGGGGATCACAGAAATACTTAGCGATAAGGGAAGCTAATGGAACTCAAACTAAGCCTGATGCAAGAGAAAAGGGGCCGTGTTTGTCGCAGTGGCAATAGCAATCGCCTCTCGTCAAGGAAAACTGGGTTCATTTTCCGACGGTGTCGGCCCGGATTTTCGCGTGTGGAAATCGTCCCGGACGATGCTGTAAGTTAGTGGCTATGGAAAGCTACGGTGTGAAGCTTCCGTAAACCTCTCGCGAGAGATTTTCTGATAGTAAAATCATTTTGAAATCAAAACGTGAGTATTTTTTAAATTCTTTTACTGTACAGGTCTAGATATTATCATACTTAAAATTATAAAAATTACAG
>PNEQ01115836.1:80827-115498 GCA_003012365.1 Medauroidea extradentata
TTTTTTTTTTTTTTTTTTTTTTTTTTTTTTTTTTTTTTTTTTTTTTTTTTTTTTTTTTTTTTTTTTTTTTTTTTTTTTTTTTTTTTTTTTTTTTTTTTTTTTTTTTTTTTTTTTTTTTTTTTTTTTTTTTTTTTTTTTTTTTTTTTTTTTTTTTTTTTTTTTTTTTTTTTTTTTTTTTTTAGATTTTGTGGTTTCAAGTAGTTATTTTTCTAAAAACAGTTTTTAATTTTTTACTCGAGAGTGAAGTATACCACCACATAGCGCTACATAAATAAACGTCCGCTGATGAAATATCTACTCGGCAAACAAATATCATCGAATTTTGATGAGTAGTTTCGATTTTATTGACAATTGAGTGTCCCAGTCGTTCGCTCAACATGGTAGCTTACCATAGCCCTTAAAATTGGTATTGGTTAGAATGTTCGTGCAGAGAAGCCAAAACATTCTATGTATACGATGCCGGTTTATACGTAACGTTTGCGCGGATCCTTAATGATCACGATAACAAAAAATAAATGATATAATCACAAATTTTTTTAATTACATAATTTTCATAAAAATCCGTCCATGGCACCGGGCATCTCCGGTTTATACCACGCTTCATTCCGGCGCCCGGTCCGTTCTCACTTTATGTCACCCTTCACCAGAGCCTAAGACTCAGATGTTAAGCGCTAACCAAAATCTTTCCACCTTACCGCAAGACAAAACTTGTTTTCCACGAATACTAAAACAAGTGCAAATCTATGTAAATGCTCTTTTAATATCACTACAGACCCGAAACATTTTCGCGAATTAATTTCGGATGATGTCAGATATCAAACACGTTTACACGTTTTTTTTTTCCTTTGCGATTGGTTCACAATTAAAGGAACTCTTCCCTGAGAACTTTGAACCAATAGCAGAAAAGCACCAACACACAGACTCTTGCGCTGCTATGTCACACGTACAACTGACCACTCACTGGAACAACAGCCAATGAACAAGTATCTGAAGACATAGTGTACACAGGTCTGTGGAGTTCAACCGACATGTCGTTGAACCCGTGAAATTTTTGGCTATCTAATATGACAATCATTGAAAGATCTGAAGAAGATGATAACGCATGAAGTTGCTGTAAGTCCTTCCGAAATTACCCTCAGGACATTATATAAATACCGGTAAAAGCTCAATCAGTAAATCAGCAATGGGGGATATGTTATTTAAAATTTTATGAAGAACTTCATTATGTGTACTAGTTGAGGTTTGCAATTTTTCTGTTGTATCTAGCTTAGTATAATATGTAGGAACACTTTGTCCTATATAGTCCAGTCAAAATAGGAGTTGACGTAGAAAATAATTCACTGTAAAGGTATTTTCTGGAATATGTTCTTGGAGGTATCAAAAATTACGTACTAAAAGTCGCTGCGAATCCAACTGGATCCAACCCCGGGGGAGGATGGGTAAATTTGGAAAGAGGGCAATTTTCTAAAGTAAATATTGGTATTAAATTCCCGTTGATTTGGAGCTAGCTTTACCAAATTTCGTAATAGACGTATCCACTGTTATGAAATATGAAATGCTCCAAATCTGCGGGAATTTAATATAAATGTATTTACTTTTATAAATAGTCAGTTGAATGTGAGGTTTCGTAAATACTGACTGTACCGATGTATAAACATTGTTGTGGCAGAACGTCTATTTATTTTTGAAGAAGCTGCTATCTGTTGTAGGTCAGTATTTATGTCATTATTTCACTCTTTACAGATAAATTAATAGCGTTAAAAGTTAATTTGTAAAGCCTTCTGTAATCCCACTAAATTCGCAGCTATTAACAGGTGATATCAATGTAAAAATTAAAACTGAATTAACTCATGCAACATTTTGCACTGTTAATGGAAATGTCCCATACAAGTGCTTGTTGAACGTAAAATTCGAATCCCTGAACTTGATTGTAGTAATCTTTTCCGTGGTTTACGTGTGTAGGTCTGTTTAATATATGTTGAAATGTAACCTTTAAGTACAAAACATATGCCTAGATTTTAACCTGTAACGGGCCTTACGTAGAAAGAAACATTTTATGGACCTGACAAATAATTGTTTATATTTGGACATCTGATTTTATTAAACATGTGTATAGTAGGTAAATGTATTTTGCTCTGGCATATTGCACTGCTAATTATTACGGATTAGGAAATAAAAAACTATTGCATGTCTGTCAAAGATACAATAGGTAAAATTCATTAATGGTATAACACTGGCAACGTCACAGATAATAAAGCACACAACGATCTAAGAAAAGAACTAACATATGCGAGAGAGCAATTTTAGCGATATGGCGAATTAGTTCTATATGCTAAAATAACGACACAAATTTCCTCAAACTGCTGGAACGTATATACCCTCGTAGACTAACTGAAACGTAACATACATTATTGTTATTCAGTTTACAATACTATGCTGTTTGAATTGCTCTGGGCTCCACTTATTTCTATGAAACATAAATAGCTTTGTCTGAATGGACATAATACGCTGACAAAAATAGGGACATAATTAACATATATACAATTACATATTAACAAATACACATATTTCACAGGGTTTCATAGCTAGACAAGAAGCATGCTGTCACTGGCATTGTTTACTTTTCGGGACGGAAGTTGACCATAAAAACTAAAATTTCATGTTGAATGACACCTACTTGTAATACAAGATTTATTTGTTATTTGAAAATGCATGTCAAATCCTATAAATTAATCAAATTTCTACAGTATCTCTACAACTGTCTATATGTTGATGTGGTCAAGCGAAACTGTTTTAAGCGTATTATTATCAGTAATTAACCAAAGTTACATTTTAAACATTTTATTACCTTGCAGTCCAAAGAACGTTTGTAAATGTGGTACTGGTAATGGTTTCAGTAAAGTAGAACTGTTTGATATTATTTAGGACGTAAGTGATTAAAGGAAGGGAATTGTTTTTTAATAATATTTTATGTTTGTTATTTTTTCATAGCATAATAGGCCAATTAGCTTTTGATGCTCATTGCCTTTGAAGAAAAATAGAAAATTGAGGTGAATAAGAATCACAGGGAAATAAAGGACTAACCTGGGTTGTAAACACCAGCAAAAGAAGACATGATGATAACTGGAACGCTTTTCAGACTCAAGAAAAGTTGAAAAATTGATACGTCATGACGCAAAGATTAAACTAGAGGAAGTAGTTAACAAACGACTGGGAAAATTAAGCTCCAAATGTTACTCAAAATTCTCAAGTAAATAAATTAAAATAGAACTCCAATTAATTCAACTTTCAAACAAGACGCCTATTTTGTTTAGGATTGTGTTGGTAAATCAAACCGAAAACACAATATAAAAATGTCAAAATTTCAGCAGAGTGATTAAAATACCGTAGTAATTGCATACTAACAGTAAAGTAACTTCTGTATGTTTTCGTATAACATTACACAAAATCCTTAGTGACGCACGGCATATTCAATAATAGAACAAGATGACAAGTTGAAACAATAACGGCTACTGCCAAATTCTGTAAAGCTCCAAATCTGCAAGAATTTAATGTCAGTATATTTACTTTCGACGGAACAGTAAACAAGTTAATGTAGAACAATAGCTTAAGTGTCATTTCCTTATTAATTTAACTATACGGTTTTCCATTTACAATTAACTAAAACGCATAAAGTAGTGCTATACAACTTTTTTACTTTTATATTATTGTTCATCACAAAAATATGTTATCGAAATCTTACCGCACGTAATTTTTCCTTAAACAACAAATATTCGAAAATTGCTCTGTCTTCCCAATTCCAATTTTACCCTCCCCGCTCGTGGTTGGCTCCAGTCGGATTTACGGAGACTTTTAGTAAGTCATTTGTTCATTTTTGATACCTCGGAAAACATATTCCAGCATAAACCTTTGCTATGAATTAGTTAAACTGATAGCCAATGTTTCGTCTCTATTGACTGGACTGATAGGAGTGGCACAGTATTACAGTGTCTAACGGCAGAGCCACGAAATTGTGTGCACAGCTGCTGTTTCATGGTCAGTGATTGGATGTTTTAACTCTCAGCTCTACTGGCAAATCACAGACGTATGATGTCACAGTAGCCTTATTCTGATTGGTGCAATCTGATGAGAGATATGCCTGGACAAACACACGCTGCCAGTAATCACGGAAAAGAGCTGCCACTGTGTACGTTTAGGTGCTGAAACAAAATGGCGCAAAAATCTTTTTGGTGGCAAGATCGAGACTTTATTTATCGGTGTGGCGGCGGAATGCCTTGGCGGGGGAAACAGTGTATCCGCAAGAAAACTCGCCTGTGTGTGGCAACATACTCCGTGTTTCCCGGGAAACAAACCTGCATCACCATGGTTGAAAAAGAGAAGCAAGGGTTTTCTTTCCAGTAGCTTAAAAAATGTCCCGCGTCTTTACGTATAATTTCCAGAAATGTTCACGCGAACACGTGTTGGGCTGAGATACCCGGGAGCCAGTTACCGACGTTACCAGCTCTTACAGGACAGAGCAGAGGCGGGTATGGAATAGTGACGGGATGCCGGGGCGTGGGAAAAGAGAGAGCGTGACCCAAGTAGCTCAGCCGATGATGAAGTAAAAACCGTAAATATCGGTAATAATTCGGTAAAAGCTAAATTGCAATCAGTGGTTAGATCATTACTACATTTGTTAGTTCCTTAAAGTATCTTTACCTAACTCCCATGCTGTGTCTTCTTATACCCTGTAATTTTTTTGGATCTGGAGTCCATTGGCTATAAATATATAGGAAGTCCCTGTATAACGTTTAAAGGGCCTCTTAACATGCGCTTAAAACGCGTTTCAGAGAGTTACAGTTTTTTTTGAAGAAACTACTTAACGCGAAAATAATACACACTTCAATCTATGTTTTCCAGACTGCCGTATATGGAAAAATATCGACCGGATTAAAAAAAAAAACAACTATACAGGATGTTACAAAAAGGTACGACCAAACGTTCAGGAAACATTTCACACACACAAAGAAAGAAAATATGTAATATGGACTTATGTCCGGAAACGCTTAAATTACCATGGTAGAGCTCAATTCCCTACTTCTCGTTAAATGTCATCGTAAAAAACATTTCGTACTGACACTGTTCCAATTACCCAATGGAATGTTTCGTTAGAATGTACGTTACTTCCTAGGTTCACAGTCAGGTGGGCGACGTGATGGAAGGTAATCGTGACTGCATTGCGTCTCTTCAACTCACAATCCACTGTACAGATTACCTTCCGTCAAGTGACCCACCTGGCGGTGAACCTAGGAAGTAAAGTACATTGTAAAGAACCAATCCATTGGGTATTTGGGACATTGTCTGTACGAAGTGTTATTTACGATGACATTTAACGAGATGTAAGGAATTGAACTATACCATGGTAACTAAGCGTTTCCGGACATATGTCCACATCATATATTTTCTTTCTTTGTGTGTGTGGAAAGTTTCCTGAAAGTTTGGCCGTACCTTCTTGTAACAGCCTGTAGAAACAAGCGTTAGACTTTGAACCATGCTACCCTCAAATAAAAAAATATGGTCACCTCTTTTAAGTCCCATAGCAAAAAGTGTAATAGTAAAGCACCTCACGCCATCTGAGGGGCTTGCACGGAGAGGCGTTACTGCATTACAAACGTGGGTTAGTGGCAACCTTACTGCTTCTGCCTCACACACACAAACGCAGCTTACCTTGGGAGGCCCCTTAAAGCTCTCTGTCCCATTTTAGAAGACGCAAAGACATACACACTTAGGGTGACAGATGTTGTGAAATACCAGAAAATCGTTATACAAGAAGCGGTCTGTGAGGTTCGAATTCTGCGTTGAAGTATCAACCAACCGAACTATGCGATGTCTACCAGCGCATCAAGTGGGCCAAGCAGACCGTCCAAGAGGCAGCGGTGGTGTATTAGTCGCATCTCGCCAAGGTGATTCTTGTTTGATACCAAGTCGGGGTTAATTCCAGAAACTCTCACGTGATAATCCTGCAGGTCGACGAGATATCTCTGCAAGTTGCAGTTTCCATTGTCCTTTCATTACGGGCCTGCTCCATAGTTACCTCAGTCACCTTCATTCAATATTTTATCGGGCTACCGCCGCCGTAAAACTGGCAACGTTGAACTTCTGCGATGCTAATTGATGTTACTTGCATAGGTGGCAAAGGCAAGGAAGCCGGTGGCTAATTCTGAGTTATTCGTTTCGTTTCCTTTTGACAAAAGTATTTGCTACTTCTCGTATTTTCGTTTCTTCTCGAGTGAGAGTGAGTGAGAGATTTTGGTCAGCGCTTAACACCGAGGTCTTTAGCGCTGGTGAGGGGTGACATGAGGTGAGTATGGAGCCAATCAGGTTGTCGCCGACAAAGTCGGCCCAGACATGAGCAGAAAATGTCACTTGATGGCGGTGTTCAACCCTCGCATTTGGGTTGATGTCGTTCCACACGTGACTGTTTCGACTGTTGTGAAAGCCATCACGCGTAAAAGAAGCCTCGTCGATACACAAAATGTTGCGAGAAAATCCAGGTTATCTTTGCGCACTGATGCAGAAACCAGCGAGCGAAATCTACTCGTGACTGAAAATCAGTTTGTTGTAAGGCTTGCACCTTTTCGCGATGAAAAGGGTGTAGTAGTTGCTCATGCAGAACCCTCAATGTATTGTGCGAGCAATTCCACGTGTGCTACTTGATGGCGAATCGGCGATGCGTTCCAATACTTCCTCCTCAAAGTTGACTGTTCTAACATTGCGTCTCACGCCGGTGTCATACCTGTTCGCTGTAAGTGTTCCAGTCTCGCGTAACCGTCGGTCCACAGACGAAAACATTCGATGTCCTGGACAATGTTTGTTTGGAAATGTCTCTGCATACAGACGCTGAGCTTCCCTCGCGTTACCTCCTGCAGCACCATACATGAGATGCATATATGCCATTTCTGCATATGTGTAACGTCTCTCCATGTTGCGCACCAACTGTGCCATGCCACCCTGGCACACCACGGTAGCGGTGCTAAGCGAATGATGCGCGCGCAACTGTGTCATATGATCAGCCTTGCAATGCAGGTTGCATACCTGGAGGGCAATAAAATGCACCCTCACATGTGATTCTTCTCAATAGTTCACATAAACATGTTGCGTGAAGGTGACTTTATTATGCATTTGTATTACATCTTTGAAAAGCAATACAAAATACCTACATGTTACACACACATTGGTAGGACCGTACCACCCCCCTCGTTTTTCTCGAAGTTGTACACCACAATAGTGGCTGTGCAAATACCCACGATGAATGTAATCATTCATAATACATTTCTTATTGTCTATTAGATTTAATTTTTGTTCGGTAAAACGACGCTTTGTAAGGGTGGATAGCTCCCTTACAAGTTACTGTACGATATTTTTCGTATGTAATGTTTTCTAACCCATTTTGGATAGAGCAATTCAGCACTTCCAAACACAATGTACGCAGTATTGCCTATGCTCTCCTGGTACTCTATCGCATAAGACAAAGCTTTGCGTGCATGTTTCCCGAAAACTATAAGTCCTAGACAGTTGCAATAAGAGGGCCATTTTTATTACAAAGCTCGAATTTCTCAATAAAACATCGTCAAATGTTCCACTATCCCGATGGCACAAACGTTTAGTCCACTTAGAGGGTGGCCACCCCTGTTCTTTTAGTAATGGCTGAAGGTATTAACCAGAATTTGATGTGGGTTTGAAGACTATTATAACACAAATCAATGTTCAGAGTATTGTCGTTTTACACAATTCGGTTTCCGATATTTAAAATAAATACGGTTTTCAAATTCGATATTCTGCGGCTCATTACTCCCACAATATTACACTTAGGTACAAAGTGTCCTGCATATGTCCTACTTTATTTTCCAAAAGGAATCACCTCCCAGCGTTTGTACCTGTAGTTCAGGACCCTCTGTATATATGCAAACACACACACACACAAACACACACACACACACAAACACACACACACACACATATATATACGCACATAAAATTACAAGAAAATATCCAGCTGAAGTTTGTGTGTTGTACTTTTTCCATCTTGGGGGCGCTGAACAACATCCCGAACATTGCCGAAGTCTCGGGGTGCTGTAACGAAAAATAACTTAGAATTAGAACGCGAATTTTGCTCTCTCGAAGATTTTATTCGTTTCGGACGCATTCGAGAACAATCGAATTTGTTAAGCTAACGAGTATCCCAGAATAAGTTCCTAGGCCGAGTGAATGGACGAGATTTCGCTCACTGAAAGAAAAATTTTGTGGAAAGTCTACCCTGCAAAATTATTTCGTAGTACCCACAAAATAATTTTGTGCTGGCCACAATATTTCAGTGGCGTCAACATAATGTTTTTGCGGTGTCCAGAAAATGAATTTCGCATGGTGAATACCCACAAAATATTTTGTAGCTACCAAAAAATATTTTTTCCCTCGTACTTTGCTATTTAAACGTAGATTGCAAACCTCACAGACCACAAGTTGTGTGTCGATTTACAACCATTTCCCAGCCTCTGCAACCTAAGTGCGTACGTCATTTTACTCTTCTTCACATACCCTACAACGTGACAAAAACTTTTAAATCCTGTGTACCGCAGTAGCTAATCGTCATAAACGGGTTAAATAATTTTTGTGCTGTTTCTTATCGTGTGAAAAGAAAAAAAAATTCTTTTGAAATTATTCATGCGTTTTTTTATACGAAAGTAGTGGTTTAAAGCATGCCCTGTCAATGGTTCAATTTGCTTAGTTTTTAAAGACAGTGAGAATTGGAGTACATTACTTACATAAATGCCGTATCAGCGGTCAAATGCCTTACAGTAATGCATTATGTGTAGTCATTTGATCAACTGCTTACCGATCAGGTGACAAGGATGACAGGCATAAGTACGTAAACAAACGCTCTCCTTGAACATTTCCACGTGGAAGACGGACAACTGTGGGTCAGATCCAGACGAAACACTCCCATTGTCAACCATTTCAATTAGTATTTGACGCCAGCTTTGGTCCGAGAGTGTCATTATCTTATCCACAGATGTGGGTGCTTACTTGTTAGCATGTTAAATGTTAAAACAAACAAAAAACGTAACATTCTGTCATCATTTCCACATGTTAAATTTTAGCCATGTAACTTGTAGGTAAAATTACGTAATTTTACAGAGAATAGCCGACGTATTTAATTTAGTGAAGAAACTATTTCCTGAATTTTTAAGCAAATACTTAATTGGTTTATGTGATGATGTAAGAAACCAGAACGTACCAGATGCACAAAATCGTAGTACTTTTCCTCTAACTGAATGTATGTATTTTATTAGCTGCAGTATACATTTGTACTATCCCGTTTATATGTTTATGGTTTACACGAGTAACTGAGTTAAGTTACATTTCAGTAATCAATGTTACCCGCGGTGGTTTGGATCGTTTGCATGAGATGTGGAAAATGACTTAACTTACATTCGTACTGAAATAAAAAAAAAATGACTGTACTTTCGAAAGCCCTACCCCAGTAGTTATTGTATTGAAAACTTCCCTAACAATGTTTAAATACAAAAAATAACTACTTTACTATTCACTTTTGTTTTGCAAAAAAAAAAAATAAATTAAGTATCGAACATGATAAAATTGCTTGAAGCCGGCAACCTATACAGAAATTTATTGAAGTCGCATCTATTTGTTAACGGTAAAAAAATATTTCAGTTGCCCAACATGGCTCAAGTAATTATGTAGGTAGATAGTAGGGCTTCATATCTCGTTGCAGCTAGATAATTATAGAATGAATAATTAGCTATGATAGACAGGGAGGTAGGGCGGGATCCAACAAAAATTAATTTCCCTTGAACCATAACATTCACGATGTCAGTGTTTCTTGTCAGTCTTACAGGTTATTAAAGTGGAATATTGTTACGGCAGCTGTTATCCACATGAGTCCACTAAATCGGTGATTTTTCGAGAATTTTACAAAAGTTTGTCACGCGCAATGAACGAGGCTACCTATACGACACTAGTACTAATGAGACGAACATGAAAGGTATTCAAGCTGCAGATCCCACGCGGACATTTTAAGAAGTTTTTAAAAAAAAATTGTTATGCTTGAACACAAAAACAACCCTAAATTATTTACAGTAAGCAAAAATGCTCAAGAATAAAATTAATAAACATGTGTCCGGAACTAATATATATATATATATATATATATATATATATATATAAACTTGAAACTTAAGTTTCAAGAATAAAAACAAAATATACTTCGCTCAGCCACTCATACAAGCAGCGGTGCCAGTGCGTTGTTCCCAGGGAGGACTTATCTACAGTACAGTCACGAGTTTGCACCATTATACTTCATTGCTTTACGTTCAAATCGGCTATTGTTGAGACCAGTTGTGAATGACCAAGAATAACTTTAGTGTCCGGCCACCCACAGGCCCCGAGCAAGTTCTCTGCATTACGATTTCCCCCAGTATAAAATGTTGACACTATCACATTACTATAGGAAATTGTAGTCAATACCTATGGCTAGCCTATGTCTCAAATCATAGTATTTTTACATTTGTCTGTGAGGAAATATTCTCAACATTTAAGTGGATTCATCGATGCATTTATAATTCTTAATTATTACTCATCTACCTTAAATTTAACTATCTAAATATATGCAAATACTGATGACATATTTTCTGTAAAAGTGTTGTGTTAAGTGTACTGGTAGAGTCACTGAGATTTTGTGAAACGAATTTTGCAACAATTTGCTTTAGTGCGTTACGTGCACTTCTGCAGCCCTGCTTCATGGTCAATAATTGGATGTGTTTAACTCTCAGAGTCTTGGCTTTCTACCCGAAAATCACATACGTGTAATGTCGGTGTAACCTTATTCTCATTGGACTATTCAAATGAACGACGCCATAACTCAAAGACGCGCTGCGAATAACCACGACGCACAGCTACAGGTGTGCAATTATGAACGCGGTCTACATCAGTTTTAAACGTCATATTTTTATATTTGTATCAGACATTTTTTCTTACTTTAGACATAAACTGAGACGACAGTGTGCTTTTATGATTTTTTTATCTCTCGTTGTTTTTGCGCAGTGACTCGTTAACGTCAAAATTTGCATTTTACGGTTATTTGCACGCCACTAAAACCAAAATAAATGACATACCATACTGAAAAAAATTTACTGTGAATGACGATGTTCTAAACTACAACGTCACTTACATTAAATTAGAAAGTAAAATATTTTTGTATTAAAAGAAAATTGCTGAAATTTGAAATTAAAATTTTAGAAATTCAAGAATAAAAAAAATATTTTTTTTTGTTTTTATATAGACGACGTAGTATACAACATCTTTATTTGCCGTAAATTTCTTCATTTTTGTATTTCAGTTGATTTTAAAGGCGTGCAAAAAATCGTAAAATGTAAATTTTGACGTTTACGAGTCAGTAGGCAAAAACTATGTGAGATAAAAAAATTCATAACAGTGAAATTTACTCTCAATTGGTGTCTTAAATAATAAACAATATCTGGTACAAAAACAAAAATTAAAATATGACGTTGAAAACTGATGTAGACTGCACCCCTTGAGGCATTGGAAACAGTTGATGCAAAATTAGTTTCACAGTTAATAAGTGGCTCCATTCACTGAAAAGTTTTCGATAAAAAAATAGGAATTCATGTTTCGATAAATCGCCTGATATTGACGTAAGGAATTTGTCTGACCCACAGAAAAGTGTGAAGTACAAGCGACAGCGTGGGAATACCCCCAAGGGTTGCACCCAGAAATTTTATTTCGGGGGAAGGGGTGTTAGACAAGGCCGTAGATAGAATTTGTGTTTCAGGGTGCGAGGAAGGGGAGGGAGAGTTCCTAATAAAGGAGGGAGGAGGATCCGGGGGTCCTCCCCCGGGAAAATTTTGATTTCAAGGTGCAAAATGGTACTTTCGTAGGATATAGAAGGGGAGGAAATGGTTTTGACACCCCCCACTCCCCATGGACCATCCTTGCCAGATATATTTTGGATGATTTTTTGACTATCACAGCATTACAGTTTAAATCGTAACAGTTAAATGTACGCAACTAGTGGAAGTAATAGGTAATATTACCTTGAAAAAAAAAACACTATTCAAAATTGTTCACAAATTTTCGGAGGATTGGTGGTGGGGGGAAGAGTATCTACGCCTAACCCCTCCACTTCCCCCTGGGTGCGCCATGGGAATACGTAGTTATGGCGCCGAGATTTGATCTCTGAGAGAGGGCGTAGTACATAATTCCACGCTAAAAGCATTCATCTATAACTGTAGGTTTCTTGAAGCCAATTGGCGAAAATAAAAAAAATAGCAATCCTCGACAATAGTTTTAGCCAACGTTTTGAACAAAATTGTTTCCAATGTTGCGAACTTCTGAGGCCCAATCTCTGACGCCGGAACCTCGTGAATTTAACTGCGACGCAAGAGATCACGCGTAACAAATTAATACTTATGGATAAATATTTACTCATAAAGTTGGCAAATACCATTATCTAGGATTGGCTTCGAAAAAAGCGTAGAAATCAGTTGATGTTTTCAGCGTTTATATATCTACCACGCAATCTTAAGAAGCGAAGATGGTGTAAGAGGAAGCTAGGTAGGAAATGCGTACGCACATACGACGTTAGCCGCTTTGTAAAAATCTCACTAAACAACAATGGAAGTCATTCACCCGAAGGCAGTATGGGTATGAGAGACCATACTTCAGCTTGTAAACTGAGGAACGGTGAGCATTTATACAAGTCTGCTGTAACATCAGTATGCAAATGTATTTTGATAATTTACTAAAATTATTTAGGAACGTTACCTCTTAAGGATGGGGAAAATGTTGACCATACCTACTTTCTTATCACTCATATACGTCGGTGTGGTAAGTTTTTAAGACTTTTTTTTAAAGAGCTCCGTTCCGCTCGTGACAAAAGCATTAGGCACCGTGGCCCTCTCAGAAGTGTGCTTCGCGGCAGGTCTGTCACAACTGATGTATTCTTAATGAAATGTACTCTGCTAGCTGTCTAGAACTGCGGAACGGTTTGGGTCGTGTCGTTGGCAGTGAGTCCACCCACCCGCCCAGACATGAACACGGACACGCTGCCAGTGTGCAAGGAGGAAGGAAGAGGTGAACGAGAGCATCCAGAGATAACCAGACCTACCACGGCAACGTTCGCCACGTTTTCCCCGAAGACACGTGAAGGCATATGTAAGCGCGGGAACAGGTATGCGCGTCGCGGACGAGGAGAAAGCGGCCGTAGTGACGTAAGATGTTGCGTGTTGGCGCCCGGCGCAGTTAGTACTGGCCGGACACGTGCGTCCGAGCCGCAGTGCTGCCACGTGGACAGGCGAAGTTACCACCGCACAAGGCGTAGTCTAGTATCGCGCTATGTTGGTACGAATAAACAGTGTACACCTCTTATCTCGCGATAATAAGGCTTTGAACATCAGTAACACAAGAACTTTAAATATTTTAATTGTTATCACAAGTAAGGTTAATTCTACTACATGTTAAAAAGATCAATGTTAAAAGTTTGGCACAGGAGAAAATTGAGCGCCAGTATCGCTAATGGGTGTAAACTGAATTTTTAGTTACATAAAGTTGGTAATCCAAAACGAGAAATTAGCTTATTTTCACTTTGAAATTAAGTTAAATAACTTATGTTATTTCCAAGCCTATTTAAAATTAATTTTACAACAGTTTCATATTTTTCTGGTACCCATGCGATTGCAGTGAAACTAACGGAATAAATTTTTCCTGTGCCAAACTCTCCCAGAAGAAAACACGTTTTATTTCTAACCTGTAGTAGAATTTACCCTACCTTACTTAATATGTACATTGGTCACATACTGCCGAAACTACACATGCCTGCTGACTGTTGATAACCTAGAAAACTCTATGTACAGAGCCTTCTAAATTTTTTGAAGCCCGCAAAGAGGTTTATCACGAAATTAAGGGGGGCAGTTCACTGAAAATTTGAATTGTTTAATAATTTTGATACTTGTACGAGATATGACTTGTTGTGTAGGCATACAGTGTGGCTATTTTTTACTTCAGTGAAAATATTTTAGCTTTCATAGCTTTGTATTTTAACATATTAAAGTCAAAACTTGAATAATACTGTTTTATGCAAGAAAGAAAAACCAAGTTACCTAACGAAATAAAAAAATTCACACTGAAGAACAGTGTCACAAGCTACGAAAAGACATTTTTACAAACAGCATTGACTTTTTTTATTTTAAAAAATTAATGAAACTGAAATCAATAATTGCTAATTAAAAAAATATATTAAAAACAAAAAAAAAATTAATGCTGTTTTTGTACATACAACGTAGGTAAGTTGCTATAAACTGAGCATTCAGCAGAACTTGAAATTAATTAAAAATTTGTTATATTCGGTCAATATATGTTATTTTTTGAGAATGTTAAAACGTTTACACTGGTTTTTAGTTGCAAAAAAAAAACCTTCCTTTTGAAACAAAGATAACACCAAATATTGTTGTTCAAATTTACGTGAAATTAATTGAGGGTTCTACACTGTACTTTAGTACAGATAAAATGATAAGGACATGCCTTTTTAAGTTCCATAATTTCAGCGGTACCACAGAAAATTAAGCCACGTGAGTTTCTTACGTCTGATCGACAATGACGTCGTTAGAAACGACGACACACAACACAATGGCCTTTGGTCTTTGTTGAGGAAGCATCGCAGCATTCGTGTGGAACTTTTTTTTAGTAAGGGAAAGGGGAGAGCAGGTGCACGAGTTAGTGTAGCCCTTATCGCTTCTTCGTTTTTTGATTCTCCAACGTACAAAACAGCATGGTATTGTTGTAAGTATTCGATGGAGAAACGACACAATGTTATTATTAATTTATCTCTAATTTATCTCAAGCTCACATCTTTAATTTAACGTTTGAACTCCATTATCATATTCCTAACATTTACTATTGTTGGTTAACGATTTTTATTGAAAATATTCGATGTCTTGTCAACTTGTCCATCGGGTGACATCTGGTGAAGTCGTTTATTTTAAGGTTATTTTCATCTTTTTAGAATATTTAAATAAAAGCTTGTTTTTAACCATGTTTTTTTACTATTAATTTATTTCGATTCTGTCTTGTTTGCGTATTATGGGAAACTAAAAGGACTGAAATGGGAGATTTTCCTCATTTTATCCTCACCAGTGTTCAAGAACTCACTGGTACCTTCTGATTTTCTTTTTAATATACAAGTTCTGCACATATTATACATTGTACTTTCGTATCTCTGAAAATGACTTAAGCGTCTGTTTATAGACTGTTATATCTATAAAATACTAACCTCATTCGTAAAACATAAACATAGATGCATTCAAACGTCTTTACGCTATACTGTTAACAAATTGTTAGATACCTGATAATTTTACGTTATTTTCTGACTCCAGAATAGACTGCAAACTGTTGTTCCCTCACTCGGCGTTTTGGATTAGTTTACAACGTCGTGGCTTTCAGCGGGGAACGAATTTGGCCAAACATTAAATTTTCTACTTTTGAGTGACCAGTCGCATGTAATGCATTAAAATACGTAAATGACATCACATAAGGACCGGAGGCCAATGAAATTACAGACTGTGTTGTGGAGGTACAGACCAGTTAAACTAGTATGTTCCTAATTGATAACTAGAGGCAGGACATTTCGCGAAAAGATTTTTGCATCACTTTGTTTCAGTGCCTTACGTGCACACCTGCATATCTGCTTTGTGGTCTGTGATTGGATGCCGTAACACCCAGCGTGTGGAGGTTAAACCCGCAAATCACAGACGTGATGTGTCGCAGTTATTTGTGTGCAGATTGGCTCAGTCAAATAAATAACGACTCTGCACAAAAACACTCTGCAAATAGCGTTTAAATGTTGAGCTGCAGGTTCGCACATTATGCACTGAAACAAAGTGGGAAAAAAATCTTTACACCAAAAATTTCTGTCCTTATTGATAACGAGAATTTCGCAAGACTTTACCAATAAAATTGTGGATGCCACATCGTAAAATGCCACCGAAAAAAAAAGGCTGCAACGAAAATAATGCACGCAAATTTAAGAGCGCTCTGCACCGAAAAATTCGTAATTTTATGACTGTGGGGAACACTGCCCAACTCTTACTCCTTACATCGACAGAAATGTCCAACATTTAAACTATTTTTCGTTTCCATAGTTCTCGTACAAACCGACGTCAAAGTAGTGCTACTTACCCAGTCTAAAAACTATTTAAACGGCATGAATGAAATAATTTAGAGTGAAAATAAATGAACGAAGCTACATAATTACACCTTTGTAATTTCACGTACAATTTTTTTGTGTCAAAAATTTATTAAATGTGCCTAAGCTGCACATCGTTGATAATTCTGTAACTTAGTACATTTACTTTCAATCAATTTTTTTTTCATTCGTATTTTTTGAATAGTTTTTACTTTGGGTAACTAGCGAAAATGGTCATATCACTACATTGCCATGCCCTTGTGCGAAAACTATACTGTATTCAGGATAAAGTTGTACTATTTTTACAGCAGATGCAGCCAATGTAACGGCCCTTTCATAGAGCTGCTTGTAGTGTTTCAGGGTTGTACGATTGGTATGAAGACATATAATAGTACCGAATGTACTAATGTAATGTGAATATATATTAATTTATATATTACAGTAATATTTTACAATAGTTTTTACAACTTAATAAGCGCTTTCAGCTATCAACTTTATACTAATAAGGCTTCTTCAAGTTCACATGTATTGAAGAATGGCATCATGTAACTTACACGGTTGCCAAAGTTCACGGAACATCGCCAGGTAACAGGACATGTTTTCCTTCCAGTTCAGCTCTTGGGCCATATGGGAACATAAACAATACCACATGGATTAGACATGTTTACCATTTTTAAAAATATTAATTAATATTCAAACTAATTACAGTATCTCAAGCATTGCAAGGGGTTATCTCAACTAATTTGCAAAACATGTGAAGGTGTGTCAGGATTTCGTCGCTGGCGGCAAGCGTTGGGCGTATTACACCGCTGTATTGTGAAAACCGCTTAACTGTCCAACGAATAGGCAGCGTCACCAGAATAATCGTGTTTCGTAAAGTATTCATTAGAAAATACAGAGGGGCAAAATTGAATCGTGCTCAGCAGCCGAAAAGACCGCAGAGATTTTTACATTGGGCGGAATACAGTTCCAAAATAAGTACGGCACATTGTTGTATAAACTTCTCTTAAATTGTTATGTTTTGTAACCACTTGTAAACAACTTCAGAAACCCAATTACCAACTGAGTAAAATTCCCTATCCTTCCCCCACAACCTGCCCTAAATTTACTTGTACAGTTTATGTATTCGAGCATAATGCTCATTAAAACATTTTATACATAAACAAATTAATTTACATTAAATAAATAAAATAAACGTTACGTCTATATTTATTTTAGGGCCATGTATATTTATTCAAAAAATTGTGCTATGTGTGTATTAATTAAAAATCTACTGGCTTAGGCATATTTGTGGCAACATTTTTATTTTCATTCCATTTTCATGATCTATCGTTTAGCAATTTGTAGTAAGTTAATGTTGCTAAATAGAAGTTTCATGTATTTTGATTTTATATCAAATAATCGTTCGGTATGCAGTTAACCTATCTAGAAACGAGTTTTCACCCTATAAAATACAACTCTACGAAATTAAACATTTGTGTAGCTTAAATATGGAACAACTTCCGATACAGTAACTTAATATTCATACATTAAGTTATTAATTTTAGCGACATCGTTAAATAACCTTCAATATCTTGTACTGTTATTATTATTTTATTATTTGGTTATTTACTACAGTTATAGAAATACATTTAACTGCACTAAAATTAGTTATAGGCCTATTGAATTTACATAAGCCTAATACAGTAACGGTTCAAAATTTACTAAATGTTGATAACTTTATATATTAATTCATTTCTGTAAATTACTGTATTCTCTAGTCTATCATGATTTGTGTATTGATTAAACACAGACAGGCTTAGGTGGTTTTGTAGGAGAAACTTTTTTGTTCTGTTGCACTAACTGCAAGTTAAGCCGGTCTTCTATATACAATATATGGATAATTCCTAGTTTAGTTTTATAAATTTTTGTTTGGTACATTATTTTATGATGATCACTGTAGAGGCTAGTATTATCTCCATTGAATATGTAAATATATACAATTTAAAATAATGCAATTTCAAATACGTCAGGTTGTGGCCACAATAAAAATTGTTATACGCACACTTTTTTTGTTAATCTTCGTACTATTTTCAAGATTGCGTCTTTATTTACTGCAGAAGTTATGACGAGAAATTGTATATATGCTGAAAGCCACCAGTCACAGTAACTTTTCAGTGTGCTGATACACAGTATGCAAGGATTATTAACTGTAATTGTTGGTATCTTGACAAATTGTAATAATTCCATTAACACAAAATTAGTGTTTATAGGTATTTATGGTGACAGGTCATAAGTTATGTAATGATGAAGGTACTAAACCATAAAATATATTGATTTTAAGTACTGTGGCATAGGATTGATGAAAAAACTTCCCTTTTTTACCTAAAATTTTTTAGGCGTAAATACAATAATTTAATTAAGGTGTAAATAAATATGTATTCAGAAAACGTGAACTTGATTTCATGTCAAAAAACAGATTTCACATTTCACTTTAAACTAATAAGTGTAAACATTGGCATACGTTACTTTGATTGACAAGTATCTTTTGACAATGGAATGTAAACAGAACTTGACAGTTGTTAAAATCACATTGTGGCGTGTGAATACATCAAGATCTATTTTCATGAATGAACACTTGTGCGCAACCTTTAGAACTGTCAAAAGAGCATATCTTTATCCTGAATGCAGTGTATGGAACAGAAAAAAAAAATGTTATTTGAGCGAAAATACTACTAATTTAATGTGTAAGAGTTAGACAGTGTTCGGTACAGTTAAAAAATCACGAAATTTTCGACGCAAAGCAGTCTTAACACTCTGCACATGAGGCGGTATTAATCGAGCTTTGCCCGTGTTACTTACCTTCATACTACCTCCATAAGATAAATTAAGTGCCCCTAGTGGATGTCTCGTAAATACATGTTTAAATCTTATTGTTTATTTTTATATATTTAATTCAAACCGTGGCTATATAACTTTGAGAGTGCTAGGTGGCATACATACAGAGAGAGTACTAAGGTCAGGAAATTATTAAGTGTTGTAATCCATTAACTACCTCGCTTGGTCACCAAGCCATTCCTCACACTTAAAAGTTATTGTTACTACACAATTTTATCTTTATTTCTACGAATAACATTTGTAAAATTTCGTACACGATATTGTCAGAAAATATATAAGTACAGCAGTATTTACATTACTTTTCCAATAAATGTATACTTATTTCAAACTGTTTCGTAAATGTTTCAACTACACCGCAGTCTTACTATTTTTGTGAGAATATCTTTAAATTATAAAATTAGGAATAATGTTGTTTTACGTAACTGGACAAAGATGTTGATTTAGTTTCGTGTTGAGCACAGTGCCCATAAACATTAAATGAATTCTTTCTTAAAGGAACTAAAAAATCCTACTTAGTTAGGGATCTGTGATATTTATATAGTACATGACGGATAACAATTTTGTCGATTAGCTAAAATCATTTTTCGTTTTGAGATATGCAAGCATTGCTAACTGTGAACTGTTACGAAAATATTAACTACTCCGCCGCCATGACATCGCAAAGTTCTTTACTCAGTCAGCGTTATTTGTCACAACGTTGTTACTACGCTTTGTACCTTTTCAAACAGGTAGATGAATCGTTAACCTTCCTAGGAGCTGCAGCTCAGAGAAAGTATCAATAATGTGCGGTGCTGCAAGTCGTTATCGAAAATCATGTTTATAGTTTCCACTTTCAGAATAGAAGGAAGAAGTAGTCTTATCAATCACCTTCTTGTCTATGTGTGAGTGTGTGTGTATGTGCCCCCCCCCCCTAAAATCTTTTGAACCCCTGAACTGAATTTCACGAATCTTGGTACACGTATAGTACTTAGTTAGCCGACTTGACTTTTACGAACGTTGTTCACGGCGTGATTATTTCTTCTAAATGACAGCTACATAAACATTTTTTGATTACACGAGATATATTAAATGGGGGCCATTTGAACTATTTGAGTACACAGGATATCTGAGGGAATTATATTTCAAAATTTCATAATACTAGCTGCTCGTATAATTCCTACTAAGGTGACTTGATGTTTATGTATTTAGTTCATTGTTTTCATATTTTCGAAAATGAGACCACTTGAACCTATTTTTATTACAGAACTTCACCAAACTTACTACGCGAATAGTATCCCCTACTTAGTCAGAGGACCTGACATTTATGTTCTGTGTTCATGCCTTAGTTCGTATATTCATGACGGTGGCCAATGAACATTTTTTCATCGCACGAGACATCTGAGTAACTATTGTTCAGAATTCTTCAAACACAGTACACACATAGTTTTTACTAAAGTGGCATTACCTTTATGTATTTTGTTAATGAGGTTATGGAGGCAAATTTAACATTTTTTGACTATACGAGATTTTTGTAGTCAATTTTCAGAATTTCACTTTACTTAATACTTTGCTTTCAATTTTGTGTGTTTTGTACATTACTTGTTCGTTGTGTCAAAATATGGCAGGCAGTTAAACATATTTTGACCACACAAAATTCCTGGAACCATTTTTTGTTAGAATTATTTCCAACTCGGAGCACATTAAGTACTAAGTTAGATAAATTTTGTTCAGCCCATGTTAATATTTTCCAAGCGGAGGCCATTTGAACTTTTCTCGATAACGTGTGATATCGAATGGAACTATTTATCCCAATTTATTCAATCTTCTGACACATGTAGTGCTCAGTGCTGCGTATTTTGTTTATACTGGATAGCGTTTTTAAAAACGGTAATGCTTTGAACGATTTTTGTATTATGTAAACAATCTGAGGAACAATTCTTAAACATATTTAAGACCGGTTTACAAATTGTACTTGCAACCTAAAAGTATTTTTGTTTATTCTGTGTTTAGTAATGTACTGTTGCATGCTGTGCTTCTGAGGGCCGGATGCCTGGAAGCTGCGTTGAAACGCCTTATGGACTAGCCCATGACTACAAGCCGGGCGGATACGTGATGGGAATCCCGCCGAAACTACGCCATAGACCTGTTCCAACTGCGCTTTTACACTGCAAGGCCGGACTACGAGACTCAAGTCACGTCCGAAGCATGATGTAATATCTATTTTTAGACCCCTATAATGCGATCAATCCCCTGAGTTTGGCCAGAGTATAAAAGCCCCGAATCAACAGATTTGGGAGTGTTCGCTATTAGTCGTACTAGAGGAAGGTGCTATGCTTGTGAAGAGAGACTGGTGACGACATCTTTGTGACGTCAGAGTCTAATGTGAAGCTACAGGCTCATACCTTCGGAGCAGTATTAGGCGGAACAAGAGGATTGATGCTGCGGGTCGACGGACAACAAGGAGGTGCGCGACGGGAGCCGAACAGAAGACTTCAGGAGTGAAGACAGTGGTGAACTCGGGGTGCTGCGCAGCACATGATGAGTCACCACCGCTTCGGACTGTTAAGGTTGTACATTCTCACTAGTTCAAAAACTGTTGATTGGATGTATGACAGAATTTGTATTGTGATTCGTAGTCTTTAATTAATTGATGGTAGACTTTTTTCTGCTTTAATTGTCAAAGTTAATTAACGTTTCTGTGGCACAGTAGTAATTGTGTGCATAATAAATTGTGCTGTGAAAGCTATAGTTGATTGCTATTTTAATTCTAATTATTATACCTCTATCCCAAACAGCTCAGAGAATTGTCCACATGTAAGTTTTTGTTCAAACTTGTAACAGTACGTTCCCCAGTTTAGAAGATTTCATAACATGAATACGCATATTTTATTACGTGTATTTCAATACCTACCGGACCGACTGGAAGGAAATATAATATTTGTAAGCTATAATATCCTAACCTTGATTTATCTAGTTTTATTGTTGTAGGTCTGCCATGATAGAAGATATAGTGAGAATAATACAAGATATTTAATATTTCTAAATTTTCATGTGCGGCATCTACATTTTGTAAAAATTTGCACTCATGTATTCCTTGTGATAGTTGCATTCCTACATTATCATAACCATGTAATTGTACCTGACATATTGACATGTGCTCATTCATCTGTCAGGTAGCCTTCCATCACGGCAACGCAGATTCGATTTCCTACTAACGTTAGCAGGAAGTTTTCCACGGGGGGATCCTCCCCCCTCCTTTGAAGTCGGTCGCTGCTCCAGTATAGATATTTATTTATTACAGAACGTAATCTTTCCGCGTTTGGCAGAAATCTACGTGTACCGAGTTCAGAAGTCTGTGCAGTCTGGACTGTGATTTCCGGCTCTCGGATGCCCGGCTCAGAAATCACATATTATATTGTTTAGAATAAACTGTAATATGGAAGCTATCAGTATGATATTAATTTTTTTTCTCTGTAGAGGTTAGAATTACTTCTAGACATCTTATAAAATGTACGCATTTTTACATTTTGTTGTGTAACTGTTTTGCGTATTAGCTGTCAACGAGCTAACATGATCGTTAGAATAATACGTACTTAATGTGGAGGAGATATTTTTTTTAAAGTTAAATGTAATACTCTTCAGTTAAGAATATTCTGCGCTCAGCGAATAGCAACTATGAAACACGCATTAAACCCATATTGTCTAATCCTTATCTCATTTTACAATTTTAACCAAATTACATAACTAATAACTGAATAATATATGTATTATTTAAATGTTTTGGCGAATTATAAATTGACAAAATAAATATTATTGATTTAATGATTACTTACCTGAACCCTTCGAAAACCTGTAAGAAATGAACCAGAAACCTCGTACTTCATACGGCATTGAATAATATATATATATATATATATATATATATATATATATATATATATATATATATATATATAACCAACCTATAATCGATGTTTGACGACATTATATTTGAAACTGTGTGCCAGGTTCTAACGTGTTTAGTTTGATTAAACATTAAAATACTGGTTTTTTCATCGGTTGACGCGTCTTGTGTGCTGAACCTCGCCAGGATAAAGAAGGCTGTCAACTCTGAAGTAAATACGGAGAACCAGCGGCAGACATGAACTCCTAAGTCATTCTTGTGGACAAATTACTAGCAGCTCTTTAGTATAGCCTTCCTCTCAACGATACACATGTGCGAGAATTTCGACATCTCTTCGCGAGTTACGACGCTGTTTACATTTCGTTTCCTTCCCCGATGTTGCACTCCTTGAAGCTTGCGCCTTTCACTTCTTATCTTGCGCACATTGTTATCTCCCGGTTCTTTTTAAAGAATTTCCTCAGTGGTTTTACGACACTGCACCGAACTTGCGACAACTGTATGAGCCATGTGTGTGGCCATTCAGTATTATTATACTAACCTGTTAGAAATAAATTACATTAGCACTGAGATTTAGATCTCAAGGATTTGTATGATCATTAATTTGATATCGTGTGGGAATGAACATGTGATCTCATGGTATTTTCTTGGCAAACCAGTTCTCCAATACCTGATCCTGAAAGCTTAAAGGGTATGGAAATGTGATGTCGAGCGAACAACTAGAATACTCAATGATCGAGAAAATCTGAACAACTCATCATAATTTGATGGAAATCTTTTGTCGAGTAGATATTTTATTTCTAGACACCTATTTATACATCACTAGGTGGTAGTATGTTTTTTTATCAATTTAAAAAAATTTAAAGTGATTAATGAAAAATAAGGGCTCGAAACCACAAAATCCATAGAAATGGAAAACTTACATTTTTATAATTTTTATTGTGGTAATATACATGTCTCTATGATAACCGAATTTCAAAAATACTCAAGTTTTTTTTATAAATAATTTTACTATTTGACAAACTCTGCGCGAGCGACTTTCTGATAGCAAAATGTATTTACTCGAAAAATCTCTTATGCTTGTACCAAATGGAATGCCTGTTTCTTACCTGGTATAGGAAGTGTAAACTCCCCTCCCCTCTCGACGATCCAATGCTGGTACTTTTTTCTATGGAGGTGACTCGGTTTAAAAACTTGCAAGATGTCCTATCCAGAGGCGCGTATTATACACGTGTATTATCCGTTCACGATAAAGTAAGTACTTTTAAATGTCGTTCTAACATGCAATTTCCACTAATCAAATTAAAATATTTTACTACTGAGTCAGGCGGTAACTTTTTATATTAATTCAGAGTACTCACTATGTTTATCAGTAACATTTAAAAGTTTGTAATAACAAATCTTGGAAAGATAAAAATCTAGTTAACGTAAAATTTTAACAGCCTCTAATATGTAAATGTGTATAGGCTGGCCACCGCGCTTTCTTCTCCTCAAATTCCCTTTCTTTAATGGTGGGAAAATAACGAACATTTATCGCGGCATGTTTGATTTTCGTGTCATTTAATTCAATGCTTGCTCCATCCAAGAAGTGCTTGCCTTATTATTATAATCGGCGTGCTGTGACTACATGAAGGAAGTACGCGTTGTGATTATTGACGTTATCGTCTGTACCAAGATTCTAACTTCGTTACGACAGGTTGTTGCAGCCCGTTCCTTCTCCAGACAGCAGTGGTGATTGGCCGTCTGTATGGAGAGAAAGGCACGACCGATAGTTTCAAATATCTTGTCTCAGGAACCGGTCCAAGAGCCACGGGCCAGTAACTATCGTGTAGGCTGCGGCACAAATGTGTATCTACACTCGTGTTATTGCCCAACTTTTATAACAGTAATTTACTGTAGGACCAGACATCATTACCATAGGAAGTAAGACCCACTTTAAAAAAGTCCTTGAAGATCTAGAGAGTGAAAATCAGTAATAAAGAGAAAATGGGATAAGCCCTATGAGAATGTGGCATGCTGGGCAAGTTGGCAAGGGCATCACTCCAGACAGAAAACAAGACAAATTGAAGAGTTGGCTGGAATGAAGGCCTTAGTAAGAAAATTGCACTGTGAGATAGTGACAGGTATTTGTTTAGGATAAATTAGTTCTTTTTATTTCACGTTTCTATCGCGTTATTTTCTCTTAATACCTATAAGTCATATATATTTACATTATACAAATTAATAGTAGTTACTTAAACACATTCAAAGATAAAACATAAATAAGTAATAGCATAATGGTACCATTACAGGTCAAGACAAAAATCAACTACTTGGTGAAGAATTTAGATATCGGCACAAAAATGTGTAGGTGTCTTCGATGGACGTAATCGAAGAAGATAAATTGTTTGATTGAAGAAAGACCTTGGCTTACTAAAGCCTTTATTTCAACCAACTCCTCAATTGTTGTACAATACTAACAACGTTATTAAAAATGCGTGTTTCTTGTAAACTATTTTGCCTTTCATATATTTGTCATGAGCTGCGGGGGGTCAGAAATATAATTAATATATTTTTAAAATATAACATTAATGACCTGATTACGTTGAATTTATTTTAGGCCTCACATAACCCAAGGTTTCGCAAATAAATTAACTGTATTTCCATAATAACTTAAACGAAATAATTTTACAGACGTGAACACTCGACATTGCAGCAGAATAGTTGAAAATGCTGACTGAATAATTTGAACAGTGAAAAAACTAATTATTACTTAGAAACGTTTTAATTGTTTCAATATAATGACTTTTAACTGTTACAAAATACAAACAACAGTAGCAAAAATTCCTTAACAGAGCTTTTTTCAAACACTTAAATAAATTAGCATTTTTGAACCTCTAGTTGATTCATAAGTGGTAAATGTTGCATTAAATAGTCGCTAATATGCAGGCAATGAGTTTACATTTCTAAATAACAGAAATTGGGTTATCACTGTTTGGTCATTTTCAGGCTATCTACCATTTTATTGTAATTAAAGTTCGCCGGCTTTCGCGGCCGTTATCTGTAGCTCTGGGTTTCAGTCGCGTCGCACGACAGTGACACCGCTACAGCCCAGAAGCCTAGAAGCTGCATTTTATTGTAACTTTTCAAATTATCGATGGATTAAATGGCATGTTACATGCGTGCAACGTTCGAATCATCCCTAAATATCTGATTTCATAAAACTGGTGTGGCTTTCAACTACAGATAAAATTTTTTTTTTACACTGACCACAGGTAATAGAACAACTTTTCTTTGTAACGTGCTTTGATTGAATCGCTTGGGTGAACTTGTGAGCAGTTACTTGCCCAGTGGGATGGAACATACTGCGTGGTTTCCCAACACTCTCTCGGTTTTTTTTTCTGTGAGCATGAAATCTAAATGAGACAGTTGAAAGCTGTGATATCTACATGAAGTTTTTTGATGTACCTCAGTGAAATTGTTATTTAATTCTAGTAGGGAACAGTTTCCCAGTTATTGTTTTTATTTACAAGTCTTTAAGAGCAGATGCTCAACTTCCTGTTGCTTTGATTTTAAAAGCGCTAAGAACTGTTATTCAGATGAAGTTCCACGTTACGTATATACAGTTCTAAGAAATATATTTGTATTATAGTAATGGATATGTAAAGTTATAGAAGTCATTAAGAATGGATATTGCTTCTACTTAGTTTTCGTAGAGATAGACTATGTTCCTGATTTGCCCGCTGCGATCGCCACAGTCGCTCTAGCCCTGACAGACGACTCTGGAAATCAGTGAGGCAAGAGACACAACTTGTTAAACAATAACAAACATAATAGGATATTGTAAAACTGCATGTCAATATTTTGTGAGAACAATTCTGATATCTAGAAAGAGGAGGGGGTATTATGAGTACATTGGCCCGATAACACACCTTTACTGCACTACGGGTCTAATGCCTGCAAAATTCGCGTTACTTTCTGACGGCAGACTATAGTAGGGAAAGGAGTATTTCGCGAGTTCAATGTCATGCATGTTATAATTAGAGACACTGGGAAATCGCGGGAATAGTTGACTGTTTGCTAGTATCTAACGTGATGTATATAACACTGAATGTTTCGTATCAGCATTGGTTATCGTTTATTTGTAGCATTTTTTCTCTCTACAACAGGCCCAGTTAGAACTGCACAGCTTGGACACACAGCGTGTGTGATTTGTCCCAAAACTGTTCACACGTGTCACGGTCAATATAATACAGTTTATTGGAGACTATGCTAAACATTTTCGCGATATTCCGGTGTCTCTAGTTATAATTCATTGTTCTGCGTGTACTCAAGCCCCGACCATTTGTCCATTAGCTGCTACTCGCTTAAACACAAGACGACGAACGAATGAACGGGCTCGAGCATGCATAGGACAGTGGATTATAACATGTCGGTCATTGAACACGCGAATTATTCCTTTCTCTAGCTATGAGGTCAGCAGTAAAATGCTGAGTATCCTGTAATGCGGGTACGCAAACATACGAAGGCCCTGAGCTAATAACGTCACGGAGTGTGTATGGGCGAGTATAGGCCAGTGGATTCCAGCCTGTCACCAAATAATAACACGACATATGCAGGTCTCGACTAATAACTTACAGTGCTTGGCGCGCGGATTGGATAGTGTCAGTATGGAATGCTGCATCGGACCATGTCTACCGTCCAATTAGATACGACTCTTCTGGTTGTAGTCACCAGTAACAGCTGCAGTGGCATTTCAAAGTAACATTGTCCAGCTCGCAAACCATGCACTATAGAAGTATAGAGACACTGGAAAATAAGGAAAATGTTTAAGATAGTCTGCAATAAACTGTACTATTTTAACCGTGACACGTGTGAACAGTTTTGGGACAAATCACACATGCTGTGTGTTAAAGCTGTTCAGTTCTAATTGGGTTTGTTGAAGAGAGAAACAACGCTTCAAATAAACCTCAGCCAATGTCGATACGAAACATTCAGTGTTATATACAGCATGTTGGATCCTAGCAAATAGTCAACTATTCCCGCGATTTTCCAGTGTCTCTGTCTATATATGCATCATGTATTGTGAACTGTAGTACAGTAAAGGTGAGTTTTCAGACCTATGTCCATGCAACATTTTGTGTTCCTTTGTGGGAATGTTCCTTCAAAGTACTGACACGCAATTTTGCAACCCTCTCCCCTTTTATATAGTACACATTCTTCTAATTCATGAGATCAACTAATGTACTATGCTCCAGAGATGCATTTTAACTACACCCTGTTTCATATAACTTGAGTAATTTTTGACACTTATGATAACGTTTGTTGTAAGTATTAAGAAATTCTATTCACCTTGAAGGCATAATTTACTGCACGTGCGGTGAAATGATCATCAAAGATTAATATTATAACTACAAATGCCAACTGACATTGCATCAAATATGTACAAAATTTAAAGTAGATGTCCTCATAACTGTTAAAATTTACTGAAGTGATAAGAAACAAAGTATGACAGCAAAAAGAGCACAGATTGAAGCGCGACCTACCTGCGAGGTGCACAGTTTGTTCAGCTGAATAGGCTTTAAATGCCTAGAATAATTTCTGATCCTTCCCTGCATCTATAAATGTTCACAATCAACAATCAGTTTACTAAAATAGTTTATAATTAACTAAGTTCTTATAAATAATGTTAATGTGTCCATGTAACCTTAATACTTTTAGGGTTAGATTTCCTCATACGCAGTAAAATTCCACAGGGACAAAATATCCATGGACTACGTTTGTAATACATTTATGAAGTTAAGTAGAGTGAATCTTTTCTTCCGGGCGAATTTCCTTAGCCCCCTCAAATGAAACACATGATTGGATAGATAAACTATTTACTGCATTTATTTACTTGGACAAACTCCATTGCTAAATAAATGACTGTCAAAAGGAAACTAAAAATAATACAAGAAAACATAAATAAGCAGAGTATGCTTCAGTCATCAGGATACATACACAACATGAAATTCCAAAACTGGAATCAAATAACAATAATTATTGTTATTTCTTTTATTTTCTGTTTGTTCCTTGTTTTTATCTGACCAGATTCCAGTTTTGGAATTTCATGTTGTGTATGTATCCTGATGACTGAAGCATACTCTGTTTATTTATGTTTTCTTGTATTATTTTTAGTTTCCTTTTGACAGTCATTTATTTAGCAATGGAGTTTGTCCAAGTAAATAAATCCAGTCATGCACTCCCATTGCACAGTTCTTTCAAAGATCATATAAACTATTTATTTATTTAATTCTTTACGTGTTGGCATAAAGTTTTATATTAGAATAAATACAAACAAAAGATAATCGTTAGTGTATAAGGAAAATTGGCTTAGAAATTAATAATGATTTATTCATATTCGTGACAGTTGCATAGTTACACCAGGTGAATATTTTAGTAACTTTAATGATCTGTAGTATTATTTTATGCAGGAAAAATAAAAATATTTTTAGGATTGTTTTAAAGCTGCTGCTTGTATAAATGTGTAACTGCCATCATTTGTCATAGTCATTAATTTCTATTGGAACGAATAAGAAGTTAAGCAACTTCATCATGCCCATTAATATCCAGACGAATCGCAGGAGTTGCAACATGGACAGCAAAATTCTCGAAATGATAGAGTTTCGTTGTTGAGGTGACATGATAGACACTCAAAATGCTGCTAAATATTTTCAAAGGGTATTTGTAACCATACAGACTACACAGCACCTGACAGTTGCTGGAGGCTTTTAGTGGACGATGAATTCAATTAACACGGTGAATTATGTGGTCTCTGAAGCATCTGCGTTGATTTAATTCTAGTGACTAAGAAGTCTTGGAAAGTCTTCTACGTGGGCCTTTCGTACGGAGTTATTACATTGTCTTGTTGGAAGATGCCAACCACTTCAAGAAAAACTCTCAACATGGTTGCGTGTAAACGATTTACCAGAGTAGATACGGAAATAAATAGGTTTTGCTGCTTTCCAATAGATTCAATGAATACGCGAAAACTCCCCAAACCATAAAGTTTCCGTCACCAAATCGTGTTATTGAAAACAAACTGTTACAGGATGTTTATTCTTTTTGACACCCCAAAACATGTCGTCTTGAAGACGTCAGCATTGTCCTCGTCAGATGAGGTCCAGATCTGATGAACCCATTTTCACCAGTGGATCTTCGATTTGCACCCATGAAGCGATCAAGACGTAGAACCCCAGTGCTACAGTTTTATTTTGGACGTACTAGGCCTACTTGTAATTCCTTTACAACTTTTTAATAGTACTGTTGAACCCTCCTACAAGTCTGCAACCAAAGTTTCCTTTTTTCGTCAGTGGCAAGTTTCGTCGCAAAAAGTATGTAAGCCTAAACGAAAGAAAGATGCTATAAGATGGTTACAACATTCGCCATCTTTATACACTAGCGCGTCTTTGTAGCGAACGGCGATAATGATAAATATGATCGTATAACGCGCATCCTCATGGGTTTCATACACTTTGATGCGGATTCCGGACGTACCTTTAGTTTACATTTTTATGAGTTATCTGTGTCTTAACCTTACCGTAATAACCAACGCTGTAAACGTGTAAAAATGAATAAAACATCGAATAATATACGTAAAGTAAAAGGTTATGACTGATATTTGTATGATGTAGCTTACATATTTAGTTAATGTCGTTCACTTACTCATTCTTGGCGACCGACGAAAATTTAGTTCATTGTGATGGACAAAATTATAGCCTAAATGTTCTTAGGAAAAACTTACTATATGAAGAAATATTGACAGCAAACACAACAAATACCGCCAGGTATGTAACAGCCAATTGTACAACTTAAACCATACACAAAGGTCATATACAGTCAGTGATGTACCGATTTTGTGCAGCCGAATGGACTAAGCGCATACACACATTGTAATAAGTGCAGTCAGAATATTTCATTTTATTTAGAGTTACAACAATATAAATTGCTAATTTCATTAACACTATACATTTATAAATATGTTATGCCCAGTTCTCTGGTGTACCTGGAAAAACTCACAACCATTCAGAGTCTCAATTTAACAATTACAACATGTTACATCCGCAAATAACTTATATCATTAGTTTGAATACAGGTAAGCAACTTGAGCACAATTTTCCAATTTAATGAAACTTACGTAAGCTATAAATGGTACTACGCTATCATATGTTACTATGTACTAAACATAAACAAATAAATCATTGGCATAAACAAATCCCTAGCGTTCCTCTCTAGCACGCGGAGAAACGCCCAACTACGAGTTTGAAAAATATTGAACCATTTTTCCTATCCGAGTTACTCCCCCATTGTTTGTCGCATTTGTGCCTTTTGTCTTCATCATAACATGCACCAAATATAACGTACGTGGACAGTTCACAAACTACATTGTTTTAAATACTGTCATTTTTGGAACGATTTTGCCCGTTGAATAAACTAAAATTACTATGTACTGTTTTTACCTGTGGTATTTACAAATTCTGATCTTTGAAACACTATAATGTCTAACACATATAACTATGATTTAAATATCAAAGCCAAAATTAACAAAAGTGTGGCCAATTATTTATTTTTCAGATTAAACTAGCCCTATTTAAGCACTTGGTTTAACAACAATCTCAAATGTATTGCCCTTGAATACACTCAGTATCATAAACATAAATACTAATATTACGGTGACGTCTACAAACATGGCATTGTAACTGAACGCTGTAAAAGAATTAATACACATAATATGCAAATTCTGGTTATTTTAGTAATAAAACGTTTGCTTAAAAATGTTTATTTATCACGATGTAGTTCGTCGCTTCGAGTCATATATCTTTTTTCCGTTTACATCTGTTCTGTTTCGTCTGTGGACAGAGACTCTGTACGCAGTATCAATTAGGCTATGTGTTTTTATTACTTTCGAATGTAACTGTATGATAAATTTACTGACTACTTTATAACAGTAAAATTGTCTGAAGCCTATCTTTGTTGTTACCATCATTTTGAATGTAATGGCTGCTCTTATAAACGTTCATTTACCGCACGTTAATACAACCATCCTGATTTCGGTTTTCCATGGTTTCACGAAATCGCTTCAGGCAAATGCTGAAATTGTTCGGTAGCAAAGGCCATGGCCGACTCCTCTCCCAGCTCCTATCATTGCCCCAAGTTGTGTGCCACCCTCTCTAAATACCAAGCTGTAGCCGAGATGTGAAGCCCATTTACCGTACTAGACTGCGTAAATAATTTTGTCGATAGGAAGACACTTACATGTTCCTGCAACATTTTTCTGTGAATTATTATGCCATTATTATAACTGTAATACATAGCATGATCAAGTAAGTATATGTACCATATTCTGATAGTTTATTAAGTTTTAAACATCTGCAATTACATTTCTAGCTATTGATTAGTACTCTACAACCAGTTTTGCCGAAACAAGTATGAAAATAACTTACAATATCATTTATTTGTCTCTTTACACGTAGCCTGGCATACGTTACCTTTAATTAAAGATTTTTAAACACACAGAAGTTGATATTTCGTCAAATAATAAATTCGTTGTAAATATTACAATATATTTTGTATTTTTTAAAATGAAGCTTTAATCCTCCAGGTATTTTATTGGTTATGTATTTTTGGTTACAGGAAACAAGAGTGTTAGCGAATTGTTATTTTTAACTAATATAAATTAAATTTTGAACTACTCAGCGCTAAAATATAATTCCTCTCAACACTGTATTTAATATTAGAAACTTGAAATATAACATTTTCTATTGAAATTTCGGTTTATTCCTACTGTAACGAGGAAACGTATTTAATGCTGAAATATTTAGAGCCCATAATTAAAACTGTGCCTGACACTTGTTACTTGCCTAGCTTGTGCAAAGATGAAAATTTCTCAGTCATATCAGGAACAATGTTAGCTTTAGATAAGTTGTAGTAATAATATTTATTCCATTAAATAAGAGGAAAAACTGACTAACGATAGAATTAAAGTTCCCCATCAGGAGAATCTATGATGATAAGGAAACTGTATCAAGTAAATGGAGACCCAGTACACACCAAGTCCTACAGTACCGGTCAAAAGTTTAAGACCACCGTGTAAAATCATCAAACGGCTCATAGAACCTAAAGTTTTGCCGCGATATCGATGCCATTTTTTCGAATATTCTTACAGGTATAAGAAAAGAATCCCCACAGATACAATTTGATGCTATGCTTAGTTTAGGAGTTATGAAGTTTTGAATATTTTCTTGCAACCACAAAATTACTACATTTTGCGATAAAAAAAATTGTATGGCCTATTATACTGACGTTATTTCGGCGTTGAATTTTTTGTTGGTGTAGAAAAGTGTGCTTTTTATTTTGCTCAAATTGATATTCAAAAAAAATTTGGCAGAAAAACATTTTTTAAGATATCCCTATTTTTTTTTACGAAATTCAAAAAGTTACAACTTTTCTGCCGAAATAGCTACCGGAACCTGCTTTATTCATCCGCGTTGCTCATCTTCTGCTCAACAGGTGGCACAACATGCCCATTTGTAGAGACATGCAAAATTCGCGTTATTTTCTGACAGCTGACTAGACTCCAAGTGACTATATGCTCGTTCGACGTCTCCCGCTGGCCGATATTGTCGTGACTTGCCGCGGAGAATGTTTACACGGTAAAGAGGCCAATCTCTGTAAAGACGTAACACACGTAAATTACATCACATAAAAGTTCGTGGCCAATTGAATCACATATTATACTCTGTCATGTACAGGAAAGTGAAGTTTAGTCTGCTACGAAATGATAACGCGAATTTTGCATGTCTCTACCCATTTGTGTGCGTTCGGTGTTTGGAGCAATTTTCCACTGTTTGCAGCTCTGTCAAGTTACAGCAATTACTTGGCCTGTGTTTGTAAACAATGGGTAAGAAAAGTGTGTCAGACAATGTTAAATGGAAATAATTGGTATGAGCAAGTGTAAAAACCCATAGATAGATAGCCAAGCTATTGAATGTAAGTACGACGTCAATAGAATAGGCCATACAATTTTTTTTATATCCCAAAGTGTAGTAATTTTGTGGTTGCCAGAAAATATTCTAAACTTCATAACTCCTAAATTAAGCATAGCATCTAATTGTATATGTGGGGATTCTTTTCTTATACCTGTTAGAATATTCGGAAAAAATATCATCTATATCGCGGCAAAACTTAAGGTCCTATGAGAAGTTTGATGATTTTACATGGTGGTCTTAAACTTTTGGCCGGTACTGTATATACGAAGGCACTATGCGGACACTTGACGATGGCACAGTAACGTACGAGTCTACTTCCGACTCTTGACTGTCAGTGACTTCGTATAGCCAATGAGAACCGGATGTTTATTTACTACGCTGATTTCATGATAAGGGGATATGTTTGTCTGGTGTAACGTTCTTTCATTCATATTGTTACAAGTTTGAAGAGCACAAACTTTATATGTGGGCAATTCCCACGAGTTCTTTGGGATAGAGGTCTTATAATTACAAATAAAAGAGTTAAATTAAGTACTGGATTTAATAGCTCACAAAGCTATGAAATACACAAAACAGTAATCAACTAGAACTCTCACAACACAATTAGTTATGCACACAATTACTCCTGTGTCACAGACACGTTAATTAACTTT